>PYUH01000508.1:131977-175855 GCA_016808085.1 Suaeda aralocaspica | reverse complement strand
AACTCACAACTAAATCTGGCAACATTTAATTGCAATCGATAGAATCAATAATAGGAATTCAACTAATAATTAAGAATCAATTAATGAGCATAAAACTATTCATACATGTTTATAGATCCCCTAGCCTCTAGAAAAGAAATCTACTCACTCATGGTTATGTAAAACTAAAACAAAACTAAATTGAAGAACAATATTCATGAACATAATTAATTAAAACAAGAAATTAACTAAACTAATTATTAGAAATTAAACTAATTAACTAAACTACAAAGTAAATTAAATTAAACTAGAAACAACAAAAACTAAACAAAAACTATAAACTAGAAAGAATTGAAAGGAAAAATGTAACACCCTGGAATTTTCAAACTATCTACACTATATTTTCGGAAAACTATTATAAATATTGAAGAATTATAATTATTAAAACTCCTAATAACGGAAAAACCAAAGTATTACCGCCACCATGATAACGGCTAAGGCATTTATCAAAGTACTACAGCGGAAGTCTTAAAACCAAAACAAATTTAAAACTTAAACTTCAAAACAAATCTCAAACAAAACTCAAACCAACATCCAAACCAAAGTCACTTAAAACTTTATTACACTTCGGAATCATTTTAATGGCCCTTAAAAACCAAACCTAAATCTTTGAAAATAAAACAACATCCAATAAAAGTTAGTATGTCATAGGTAATAAATTAAAACTCAAAACTATACCGCAAGCGGTCTCACTCCAGCCCAGCATGAAATGACATATGCCCACTTGTACCTGTAGCTTTTCTTATTTAGACTACTCACCAACAAGTGGGTCATTTGTTACTCTAGGGGTTTTGATGGTGACAAACACATACTACTAATGGGTTACTGTTTGAGTCAAGATAAACATATTAGTAGCCGTGTACCGACAGAAGAACTTGTCTCAAGTTCAGATGTCTCAAGTACGTATCGAAAATCCAATACGTAACTCAGAAGGTTTATACACATGAGAATATTCGAGAATTATGACAACAAGACTTCAAAGTATATTCTGAGAAGATATGGAAGATATTTCTAAGAAGATACCATTAAAGATCCTTGAATATTTGAAAAGATATACACAAGATTATGGTAACAAATCTATGTGAATTTAGATGGAGAATTAATCTAAATTCACTTATGAAAAATATTCACCAAGATATAGGTGAAGATATGAAGTGTGAAACAAGGAAGGAAATCAGAGAAACCTACTTGTAACTTCATTATATAATACTGAAGATCAGAAAGAAGAATTCACCAAGACTTACGCACTTCATTGGAAGCATACAAGACTAGGTACAAGAGTCAGTTGTACTAGGATTGTGTCCAACTTAAGAGTCTGTAATCTTGAGTTCAGGGAAAGGAGAGTGATTTAGTGAATCACTTGTAAAGAGAAAGAGAAAGAGAGAACTCGTTCAGGGGAACAAGTCAAGGGAATAATACTGAGTTGTACTTAGGAAAATTAGAGTAAGTAACTTAGTTGTACTTAGAGAAAGTAGAAGTACTGAGTTGTACTTAAGAATAGAAGTACGGAGTTGTACTTAGAGAATTGAGATACAGTTGTATGAATGAGAAGTTGGCCAAGCCACCAAGAGAGAAGAGAAAGAGAAGAACTTGTTCAGGGTAACTGGGTTCAGGGAGAACAAGTACTGAGTGGTACTTAGAGAAGTCCGTACTAACTAGGATTGTAACAGAGTCGTTGGCCCTAGTTAGTAAAAGAGAATTGAGTCAAAATCCCTAGTGGTCGAGGTTTTTTCCTTCCTATTGGGCCTAGGAAAGGTTTCCTCGCTAAAATCGCGTGTTCTCTACTTGTCTCTCACTCTCTCTATATACTTGTCTCTACTTTACTTGTCTCTAGTTTAATTATTATGTTTGTCAAAACTAACAATTGGTATCAGAGCGGGTTCTCTTTGGTTTGTGCAGGTAATTCTGACGAGTGAATCCTGGAACCATGGCAAACAACGAGGAACGACTAACTGAAGGACATTCCACCGTAAGCCCTCCAACTTCAATGGGAAATACTATCGTGAATGGAAAGCAAAGATGGAGACTTTTATTACTGCTGATAATTTCCAAATCTGGAAGGTGATTCGTGATGGTAATTTTGAAATTACCAAAAAGGATGAAAAAGGTGAACTTGTTCCTAACCCAAAGTGAATACGTGAAAGAGGACATGTAAAAATTCAAATGAATGCCTCTGCATTAAAATACTTGCATTGTGGTCTGGACCTCGTGAGTATGATCGTACGGCGGGGTGCAAGAGCGCAAAAGAAATCTGGGACTTTTTGCAAATACTCATGAAGGAACAACTAAAGTTAAAAAATCTAAAATTGATTACTTATGCAACAATATATGTTTAAAATGGAATCTAAGGAAAATGTTCAGGAAATGATTGTTAGATTTGGTAACATTGTTATTGAGTTGGAGTCCTTAGGGAGAGTCATTACTAATGAAGAACAAGTAAGAAAAATTCTTAGAATCTACCTCAGGATGAAAGATGGAATGCTAAATTACCACTTTATTTGAAACTAAGGATTTTTCCAAGTTCAATGTTGAACAGCTTACAGGTTCATTAATGACCCAGAGATGCATCTTAAATCTGGAGAAACAGAAACATCCAAAGGACGATCTATTTCTCTTAAGGCGGAAGGACGTTCCACGACAGAAGATGAGATGAAAATGATTCAGTAGTAAGTGCAGAATGCAGCCTTGCTGGTGAGACAATTGAAGAAAATGATGTACAAAGAAAGAGGCAAAGGAAAAACTGAAGTATTAATCCTCCGAGAACCACGGTGCCATAAGTGCGGAAGTATGGATCACTTTATACGAGATTGTCCACTATGGGAATCAGAAAAGGGCACAGGGAAGGTGAAGTCAAAATTTGCAAAGAAACCATTCTTTACAAAGAAAGACTCCAGAAAGTCCATGATAGCCGCTCTACAAGAGATGATATAACTGATGATGAAGAAGATGACCTTGAGGAAGAGACTGCTCACATTTGTCTCATGGCCGAACTTGAAGAAACAGAAAACCTGACTTGTTTTCAATGTAAGTCCCTAGCTCTTAAGGAACGAATTAAAAAACTTAGTGCTTCAAAACTTCAAGAGCTTCTGCTGGAAACTCTGGATGAATACAAAGAATTTGCAAACATGTTTCACAACTAGAAAAATCTTTGGAAACTCGTAAAGAACATGCTAAGTGGATTAGGACCAATAAAAGAGATATGGAAAACCGCTTCTTTGAACTACTTGATAAGAACACTGAATTAAAACACGCTTGTGAAAAAATCAAGAAGAAAATATATTCTTAAATGTAGAATTGCAAGGGTACAAGTGTCTAATTCCTGAAACAAAATTCATAAATTTGTCCCCCACACAAGCTGAAAGAATGAATTTTAAAATTAAAACAAGAATCACTGATTTAAAACGAGAAATTCAGATCTTGAAAGAAGCCTAAAATCAATCATAACAAATCAAGTCTTGTTAACGCTGTCAAGTGGTTTGAAAAGAATCAATCTAAGAAACAGTCAGGTGTGGGTTTTAATCATAAGAGGAAAGATAAAGTCAAGAAGTATGTAGATTTACCTAACAACAAAATTTGTACTTATGTGGAACAAACTGGACATTTCAAGGAGGATGCACCAGAAAAGGACCAATAGATAAAACAGAAACAGTTTAAACTGATGTGGGATAGTTAGAATGTTGATACAAAGGAATCCAAGCAAGTCTGGGTTCCTGTCACTACCACTAAACTTTTGTGCAGGCACAGTGAAGGGGAACAACTGTGGTTACCCGACAGTGGTGTTTCCAAGCACATGACAGGAGACGAAACTCAATTTCTTCACTTGTGCTATAATGGAGGAACAGTGACTTTTGGTTGATAATAAGAAGGGTGATTAATCGCTATAGGTAAGGTAGGTAGTCACAAAAATGTTCCATAGACAATGTATTTCTAGTCGAGGGGTTAAGGACACAATTTACTCGTATTTTCCCAATTCTGTGACAAAGGGAATACTGTCGTTTTACGTTTGAAAAATGTCTTGTCATTGACTGCAACTCTGGAGACATCGTACAGAAGAAAAAGAGAGGGAACTACTTATACTGTTAATTTGAATCTTGCTCCTGAAAATCGTCTCAAGTTGCTAAGTGTTGCAGACAATGATCACTAAGTGCACAAACGTTGTGGACATGCTAGTCTTTCCTACTAAACAAATTAAGACAAAAGGACTTAGTAATTGGTTTGCCAAACATTAAGTACAATTGTTGATAAAAATTTGTGATGCATGTGTTAAAGGAAAACATGTTCGTCATCATCTTTTAAATCAAAAACCTTGGTAAGTACTTCTAAGCCACTTAGCTGATACATATGATCTTGTGGTCCAGTAGTTGTTCAAAGTAGGAGTGGAAAGAAATATGTTTTTGTTATTGTTGATGATTACTTCCAGGTATACATGGACCTGTTTCTTGCTACCAAAAAACAAACCTTCGACGAATCGAAGCTTTTGCGAAAAAGGTTGCAAAAGAAACAGTGGACATAAATTGGTACATTTAAGATCTGACCATGGAACAGAGTTTGATAATCAAAAGTTTGATGGTTTTGTAGTTGAACAGGATTAATCATAACTTTCAGCTCCAAGGACACCGCAGCAAGAATGGAAGTAGGCAGCCATGTAGAGGCGAAGGAAACAGAACATTGGAAGTATATGGCAAGAACAATGTTAATTGCTAGTTCATTGCCCAAGAATTTTGGGCAGAAGCATGTTAATACAGCATGCTCATAATCAACAGAGCTCTATAAGACAATCTTAACAAGAAACACCTTTTGATTGTTCAAAGGGAAAAAGCCAATTCTCTTACCAAGAACATTTGGTTGTAAATGCTTTGTGCACAACAACGGTAAGAAACACCTAGGAAAATTTGAGAGTAGAAGGATGAAGCAGTTTTTCTAGGTTATCAGTCATAGCAAAGCTTATAGAGTGTCATAATAAAAGGTCTATGTGTTTGAGGAAGTGTGCACATTATCTTTGATAAAACTGACTTTGTATCTCATGATGGCCAAAATGATGAGAATTGAAATTAGACTAACACGTTTTACAGGTGACAAAAGTACAGGTGACGACGAAACAGGTTACAAAAGAATGTCCTCATGTCCAGAAGACAACTGAACTACATGAGGAAACAGGAACAAAGTAATGATTTGGAACAGGTGAGCACACCAGAGACTCTGAAGAGACAGGAGAGTGAACAACCAGTTACGGGTGACAACGATAGAGAAGTCCACCACACAGGGAATTCAGCCCAAACCTT
Source organism: Suaeda aralocaspica (assembly GCA_016808085.1). Taxonomy (NCBI): domain Eukaryota; kingdom Viridiplantae; phylum Streptophyta; class Magnoliopsida; order Caryophyllales; family Amaranthaceae; genus Suaeda; species Suaeda aralocaspica. Next base: position 170,534 of record PYUH01000508.1, on the reverse strand, counting down.
GGAACATCAAAGCTCACATCCATGTATCTTATCATAAGTGGATATAGATAAAGGAACTCAAACAAGGTCTCAAATAAGAAACTTTTGCAGCCTCAATGCATTTTTTCAACGCTTGAACCAAGAAATCACAAAGAAGCTTAGGTGATCCAGATGGATCATAGCTATGCAGAGGGAAACTAGGACAATTGGAAAGAAACAAGGTATGGCATCTTGAACCTAAGCCTGAACATCAAAAATCATTGGACTAAATGGGTGTACAGGAACAAACTTGATGATAGGAACAATTATCAGAAACAAAGCCAGGTTAGTGGTAAAGGTTTACAATCAGCAAGAGGTATTGACTTTGAGGAGACTTTTGCTCCTGTAGCAAGATTAGAAAGCATAGAATTTTAATGCTTCGCTGCCGTATAGGGATTTAGGTGTTCCAAATGGATGTCAAATGTGCTTCCTTAATGGTTACTTGAAGGAAAATGTCTTGTGGAACACCTCCAGGTTTTGAAAATGTTGACTTTCCTAAACCATGTCTATAGCTTGAAAAGGCTCTTTATGGACTTAAGCAAGCCCTAGGTCATGGGTATGAAAGACTCTCAAACTTCTTTTATCTAATGACTTCAAAAGAGGAAAAAATGATATGAAACTTTGTTTTTGAAAATCAAGGTACTCATATTTTAGTAGTACAAATTTATGTTGATGACTATTATCTTTGGTGCTACTAATGAGCCTTTGTGCAAGTATTTTGCAGATTTAATGAGCAAAGAATTTGAAAGAGTTATGATGGGTGAAATAAACTTCTTCCTAGGGTTGCAAATCAAGCAGATGAGGAAGGAATTGCATGATTCATCAACAAAATACATCAAAATCCTAAAAATATGGTCTTGAGAATTCCAAAGACAACCACTACACCTATGGGAACAGGTACCGTTTAGATGAAGACGTACATGTACAACTGTTGATCAAAAAACATATAGGGGTATGATTGGTTCTTTATTATATCTAACTGCTAGCAGACCTGACATAGCTTTCAGTGTGAGTATGTGCTAGATTTCAAGCCAATCCCAAGGAATCTCATTTAAAGGCTGTTAAAAGGAATTAAGGTATCTCAAAGTACAAGTGACTTAAGCTTTTTCTATACCTAGTACAACACCATTTAATCTAGTAGGTTTTGCAGATGCGATATGCAGGTGATCTGGTCAATCGAAAAAGTACATCTGGAATGGTACCAATTCCTAGGGACAAGTCTGTGTTTCATGGAGCTCAAAGAAAACAAAATACAGTAGCCTGTCCACAGTGAAGCAGCAATATGTGGCTGCACAGCATGTTGTTCACAATGATTTGGATCAAACAACAGTAGAGACTTTGGTTGTTTTAAATTATGATCGTGTGTTCTATTTAGGACAACACTCTGCTATTTATTGACTTCTAAAGACCACGTTTCAACTCAAGTAGTAAACGCAACTCACATCAAGGCAACACACTTATTAAAAGCGAGTGTGGAGAAACAATTTAGTCAAAACTAAATTTTTGTGCCCGATACATAGCGACAACTCATAACCATCCTAGATAACAGGCATAGAAAAATAGGGACTCTTGAACTTGGGACGATTGATTAATAATCTCCGACCTAAAGCCTTCATGACTAATCTAGCATTGGCACGCATACACAAACCAGTACAATTCATTTTTACAACAGAAGTCTAGAGTAAGCATAATGGATCACGATAATATGTTAAACTGGCTAATTTACATACTTGATTGGCATTTTATGGTATGTGTCTCAAACCTTTTTGCAAATTTTCCGTTTTTTTACCTTCTTTGTAAACTAAGCAAAAAAAAAAAAAAAAAACCGTAAAATTTCGGGGACTTACTCTTGGTTCACTTCTACGCGTTTTGATTATTCAATCATATTCATATGTTTCATTAAAATCTCCCAACCAATTTCATGAAGCCAACTTAAATGACCCAACTCTTCAAATGTCTCTTCCAAACTATTAAACCCCCAACACATCTACCTACCACAACACTCACCCGTTCAAAACCAAATTCAAAAACTCAAAAATTCTCTTTTGAAAACATACTTCTTACACATCAAGTTTTGATGACAAAACACAAGCTACCTTTGTTGCCCCCCCAAATGTTCCAACCAAAAATCACATCTTCTTACCCTCCTCTAAAACGGAAAACCGCAAGTCCCAAACCCTAACTTCAAATACTTGGCTCAAAGCGAACAAGGGAGATCGAAGTGGTTGTAAGCGACGAGGAAAAATGAATCACAGCCGAAAAGGGCAAGTTTGAGGAAAAGGGAGAAAGATATGATGTGTATGAAGGCAATTGACGGAGACCAAATCACAAATCTTTTAGTGCGAGGTTTGGTGCTTGATTTAAAAAATGGTGTCAATCAAATAAGTTGATCAACTCCTTGAACTATTGAATTTCAAGGATGGAATTTTTCTTTTTGGAGATTTTTTTGTTAATCATAGGGGGGGGGGGGGGGGGGGGGGGGGGGGGGGGGGGGGGGGGGGGGTGTCGTCACCCGACGTGTTTGCATTATGTGGTACATTTACACGAATTGAGAATATTTGTGCTGGAGTATTTGGAAAAATTTATACAATTACTGCTGATCTGTTTTGCTACTGCTTTTAAATTACGTTTGGAAGGTTATGATTATTTGCTAACAACGGTAATTATTGATTTTGGAGAAGGAAATTGTGATTATGTAGTTTGTTGAGTATTTTGGTGGAAAGCGTGGGAGAAACCCTGTAACTGTGAGTGATATGAGTGCATTGGGGTAAGTTGTTGTTTACCTTGTGCGTCAAGAATGTGCTACCGCGGACTCATGGCGTGGGAAGGCCACATTCTTGATCTTGCAATACATGTACTGCCTCTACAAAAGAAAAATTAATTTTGCTTCTTTAAGTGGCTAAACATCTTACCACTGTATTGAAAATCAAAATGCCTAGGTTATTGTGCCTTCTGAAATATCTCATAGCTCAGTCTACCCACCATTCCAACGAAACATTTGGTTGGCCCCTGGATTAAATGATACCTTGGTCAAACTCTTTATTTTCATTAAACTTTAACTTTTTGATGGTATGGTTCAAATTTAAGCAAAGCCCAACCTCACCTAAGCCTGCTGAGAAGGAATCTGGAGCAAGGAAGAGCCAAAGGCTTGCCTCTAAGGGTACAGAGCCTGCGGTCAGTGGAGTTCAACCTATTGAAACTACAGTAGGATTGTGGAAGTACTCCTGTGGTCAAGTAGTGATCTGTGGCTCATTGGTTGTGGATGGTCAGGAGTGAGAAATAAGAACGGACATATTTAAAGGGGTCCTACGGAAAAAGCTGGATGATGTAGAGAGGAAGATGGCTCTTTGGGTACGATATGATTGCTCCAAAGCCAAAGTTAGCCACTTCTCGATTATTCGTAATCTAATAGAAAAGCCCAGGACCATGATGAGGAACCAGTGAATTAATTAGGGGAGAGACAACCAGCCTGTTATGATGTTGCTGAATATGATTCCCCCCCCAAAAAAAAAAAACAAAATCAACTGCTTGTTTATTGTGAATGTTTCGCTCTTTGTTTTCTACTTGTTTCTACTAGGTAATTGTCGAAATCGAGGCCGAGAGGTAAGATTACCACAATAAGACCACTGAATAATAGGCAAAACGAATTTAGGCGAGTGAGAACTGGTAAAAGAGTTTTGAGGGAGTCTATGTTCGAGAAAATTAGTGAGCCCTAGTTCAATGAAAGTTACTGAGTTGATTAATGAATGTTTTATGAATTTGTTGATTGTTCATAGTGAACCAACTGCCCTAGGTTTCCATTATTAGAGTCCAATCCGTAATTTTCTCCGTTATTCTTTCTAGTTTTAGTTTCTCATTGTTTTCGTACTTTTAGTAGTTTTAATAGAATTTTCCACAACACAATTTAGACATTTTAGAACTAATAAAGTTTAACCACTTCCCTGAGGATTGGATCCCTACTTCCCTGAGGATTCGATCCCTACTTCCCTAGCTATATTAAATTGGAGTTGTTAGGTTAATTTTGAGAGGTGTGCGATAGCCTGTTCATTCATACTCAAGGTATATACGTTTCAATAGTTTTGGTACGAATCCACTTTCACTTTACGTGATTATCAGCTTAATTACTTGTTATGACTCACCAATAGTAATGCATAGAACACACATAATAAACATGGCAAGCATGAACACCATATTAATTATCTTGATTGATTAGTGATCATATTATTTTACTTCTTACTTACTTGTTTACTTAACCTTCCTTGTCTAAACATAAACTGTGAGTGGATTTCTATTCTTTGTCCACACATTAACTATGAGTGGCTAACTATATGCTCATTGAACTCTTTACTATTAAACATGTGAATAAACATTCACTAAATACTTTTCTTCTTGCTCAAGTTGTTAAACAACATAATTTAGTTCTTTCTTCTCTATATTGACTACTAGTCAACTTCTTTCAAAATAAATAACATTCAACATCTTTGATGTATTAAAGTAGCTATACTAATGGAATGTAAATCATAGTAGTCAAATCATAAGCTTAACATGTAATAATGCAATAACAACAATGATCATACAAGTCAACACGAGTCAACAGGAATCAATAACTTCTCAAAATCTCGTAAAGCTTTTAACTTGGAACTTATGCATGTAAACTACGACTAACATGATTCCCAAGCTCATAAAACATCTTTAGTACTTACGTACCTCGTATAATAGCGATGACCTGCCACTACTACTAGAAATCGCCTAACTCGAAACTTCTTGCAAAACACAATTCAATACTAATTAAAAACTGCTTTGGACTAAATTTTACAGCAACCCTAAACTAACTTTTAGTGTTGAAAAATTAACCTAAAAATCTATTGCACCATCTCTACTCAATTCCATATTTTATCCATTTTTATAAAAACTTTTGTTTTTATTAAATTTCCAAAAATGGCAGTTTTGTTAAACAATTTTAAATCTTTTTTCTTCTTAAACCTCATAAATTGACCTTAAAACAGCATAATAATATTCTAAGGTCATCATATGATGATTTCATGCATTAAAAGAGGAAGAATTTTTTTTTACTCTTAAAAACTGAAGGAGGAAATGGAAGAAAGGGTGGTCGGTGGTGGCCGGGTAGCTAGCGCCGGTGGGTCCCCTGGCCGGCTGGCCGCCGACTGGCTGCCGCTGCTGGTCGCCGACTGGCAGCCGCTGCTGGTCGCCCGTGCTGGTGGCCGGCGGTGGATGGCGCTGGATGAGGGTTAGGGTTTTAGGATTTGTTTTTTTTTTCTTTTTTTTTCTAAAAGTGTAAAACAAAAAAACCTAAAATAAATTCTAAAAATTCAGATTTGAAGGGGTATTTATAGACCCAAAATCAGTTTTGGCGAAAGTAATAAAATACCTTTAATGATGAAAATTACTTTTATGCCCTTATTTAATAACATTTATGAAACCCTTCTTAAAACCCGATTCAGAAACATTTTAAACACTTTATTAAAAATTAAAATGTCATAAAATACTTTATAAAAATTATAAAACCTTGAAATAGTTATTTTAACTCATTAATTAATTAAATGTCCTTAATTAATTAATTTGTTAAACCCTTATTCTTCATAAAAACACTAAACATACACTTTATAATTATTAAGCAAGTATATTGGCTCGGGCGTTGCTCGGGCAATACTTTATAAAAAATTATTTTGCCTATTAGCTAATGAAAAATGAAGTTCGATTATTAGAACATTATATATGATATATGAGGATACTTAATACAACAATAATGATTAGTAGAATTGGTAAGATCAATTATTTAGTAGACAAATGTTTTTGAGTTCAAATCTTGTTGGAATCATTTTTGGGAAAACAAAAACATGACATAATGTTAAAGAATTACACAGGAGAGTGCCACGTGACGTACCGACGTTATCAAGAACGTCTTTTATTATATAGATATAGATAAATTAAATTTATAAAATGCCTAAAATATGAGGTATTAGAGGAATGAGGTTATATGATGCAGTTCTTGGGAAAATTTTTGCATGTAATCCTATTTCTCACCAACAAAATGGCTTTATATGTTGCATTTTTCCTAGGACCGCATCATATATTAGTACCCAAATATATTTTTTTCTTTGCATTTTTTGTACCTTAAAGTTGATCAAACTAATAGCCCCCTCGTTTAACCACATCATTTGAGGTTTTTTCCACTAGTGACTCACTATTATCATAAATTTGCTCATATAGTTTGTCAAACATTTTGAGCATCACTTCCATTAATTGGTTCATCTTCTACTTGTAACAACAATTATAATGATCCTTCATTGAATGTCCTATTAAATCATCTTCGCCAGCTTCTTTAATCATGTACTGATAAGTATTGATTGGCCTTAAGGTACATTCATCATTGATTTTATAGCTTGTTGTTTTGGAGATGTCATTCGACGTTCGGACCTGTGATGGTAATTCAATGGTTGTCTTATTAAAAGATGACTATGTGCCATGACATGGTGAATGATTTCAAATTGTCCTTCTGCTTTCATTTTTACCCGAATTGGTGCTCCATAATTAGTCCTTGTTATCATCACTCATCTTTCTCTTCTCATTTTATCTTTTGGTAAAGTACTCTCTTTATTCATTACTTCATCTTCTACTTTGCATTTTTCTAATGTTTCTTTTTTGTTGAGGTGAGCACGCATAGGCAGGGGCGGTTATGGGCCGGAGCAAAGAGGTCGAATGAACAGGGCCCCCAAATTTCACGGGCCCCAAATATCAGTTATATAATTATTAGTTTCAATATATTACATAAAACACAAGTTGGAGGAGTGGCTAAGGCAGTTTGGTGGTGTAGCAAGGGCCCTTGTTCAACTCTCCATCCAAGCAATTTTTTTTAACTTTTTTGAAAAATCCCAAACAAACAGCAAAAATCTGAAATCTTTTACTTCTCATTTCTCAATTAATCAAAATTACTCCCAAAAACCTCTCCATCTTCCATATTTAATAACCCCAATACCCAAACAAGCTTCAAAATCTCTCATCTACCAAAATTAACTCTTTCAACGGTTAATTAACTCTTAGATTTTAGGATGGAATTGATTATTGAACCGTTGTGTGTCTCCAAAAATTTCTTATATATCATCTTTATCAATTATTCAAAGTTTACAAAGAAAAAAGAAATCTTTAAAGCAATTACTAAATATTACGATAAATTTTGCTTCCCGGTCTAAGTTATTGATATATATGTGCTTTATTTTTGTTAAATTTTGCAATAATTAGATGAATTAGTGAATTAATTTTCAACTTTTTTATGTAGAGGTAGATTGTTTGTTTTGATGGCGTATTGGAAGTTTGTGTACTACATCAATCCCTAATAAGCTACAAGCCTGCAACAGTCACTGCCTTCTTGGTGATATTTTTCCTCTCGTATTCTCTTAATTACTATTAGTCTATTACTTTGTGTTTAATATGCTTCGAAAGTATTCATCTGGACGTGAAAAAAGCACTAAAAAAAAAGAAAGAAGATCAATTTGCTCAATCTCAAAGAAGTGCTTTGGAAAAGTATTTGTTAAAAGGGTCCATATTAAGTGAAAATGTTGTTAATTCTGAGTTGTTAAGTGAAAATTGTCTTGATGGTGATAACATTAATGTGGAATTGAATAACAATGATAATGTAAAAAATAATCAAGGTGTTGAAGAAAATGAATTTATTTTTGTTGATATACATGATCCTAGGAAATGGGAAGCTCTTGATCAAAAGTCCAAATTGATATTCAGGCTCTTAATGGCCCTAAAAGAGACTTAACTATTGTGAAAGTCCCTAAAGACAAAGTGTCTAGGAGATTTTCTTCAAATTTATATACTAGATATTTACCCAATGGTGAAATTTGTGATAGAGAATGGCTTGTTTATTCAAAAGAACTTGACAAAGTATTTTATTTTGGAAAAATTGATTCTAATAATCCCACCTTTCGATTATCTCACAACAGTCCCACCTTTCGATTATCTCACAACAGTCCCACCTTTATGGCTTGTTTTCTTTTATTGGTCCTTACCGGTTAATAACTTATTTAGTAGGTAATTTATACACGTGGCATTACATGATTGGTGGAGCGCTTTTTTTATTAAACAAAAAAAGTCATTAAACAAAAAAAACTGTATGAAATTAGTTTATTAATTAAAAAAACGAAAAAAAATGAAAAAAATTGTGTGTTGGAGTGCTTTTTTTTCAATTTAAATCAATTTTTTTAATTAAAAAAAAAACAAAAAGAAATGAAAAAATTGATTATGCTAACCTGAAGTTCATGTTACCGGTAAAAAGGACCAATAAAAGAAAATAAAGTATAAAGGTGGAATTTTTGTGAGATAATCCAAAGGTAAGACTGTTAATTTCAAATGTGTAAAAGATTGGGATTATTAGAATCAATTTTTCCTTTTGTTTTTGTTGCAAAATTTTCAAAAAGGGTCTCGGAAAAGGTAATTTGATAAATGAAGGTTATAATGATTGGTCACATATTAGTCATAGACTTAAAGAACATGAAACAAGTGTTGATCATGTTTTGAACATGGCTACCTGGTGTGAATTAAGACATAGATTGACAAATAATGAAACAATAGACAAAGGTTCCCAAGAGCAATTCGGGAAAGAAAAGGAATATTGGAAAAATGTCATTATTAGAATTATTGCTATTGTGAAGTATCTTGGTAAAAATAACCTTGCATTTCGTGGAAAAACTGAGAGGTTATATCAAAGTAGCAATGGGAATTTTTTAGGTTTGATTGAAATGTTAGCTGAATTTGATCCTATAATTATTGAGCATATTCATCGTACTAATAGCGGAAAGATTCACAATCATTATCTTAGCCATGATATTCAAAATGAGTTGATACTCTTACTTGCTTCTAAAATCAGAAATGCTATTATGAAAAAAATAAAAGAAGCAAAATATTTTTCTGTGATGTTGGATTGTACACCTGATGCTAGTCATAAGGAACAAATGACTTTAATTTTAAGGTGTGTTGATGTAAGTTCAAATTCTTATGAAGTTAAAGAGTTTTTTGTTGAGTTTTTACAAGTTAATGACACTACTGGTTTTGGATTGTTTAAAGTGTTAGAAAATGTGTTAATAGCTCATGATCTTGACATAGATAATATTAGGGGATAAGGGTATGATAATGGCTCAAACATGAAAGGTAAACATCAAGGTGTGCAAAAGAGATTGTTGGATTTAAATCCTAGAGCTTTCTACTCTCCATGTGGTTGTCATAGTCTTAATTTAGTTTTGTGTGACATTGCAAATGCTTCACCTAAAGCAAGAGACTTCTTCGGAATAGTCCAACAAATATATACTATATTTGCTAATTCTACAAAGAGATGGCATATATTAAAAGAAAATGTAAATAAAGGTTTAACTCTTAAATCATTATCAGCCACTCGATGGGAAAGTCGTGTTGAAAGTATTAAAGCAATTAGATTTCAAATTGTTGAAATACGTGAAGCATTATTTGAAGTTGCTGAAGTAGGGGAAGTAGATAATGACCATAAACTTTCAAGTGAAGCTAGATCCTTAGCAAATAATGAGCTTGGTTCTTTTGAATTTTTGCTTACTACAATAATATGGTATGACATTTTGTGTGCTGTAAACTTTGTTAGTAAGCTTTTACAATCACAAGACATGTTGATTGATACTGCCATTAGTGAGATAAAGGGGTTAATTTCTTTTTTCAAAAACTATAGAGAAAATGGTTTTTCAAATGCCATGGAAACTGCAAAAAAGTTAGCTTTTGAAATTGGGATTGACCCCGTGTTTCCTCAGAGGCGTATAGTCCGTAGAAAAAGACAATTTGATGAAATTGATGGTGATGAAACATTGTTATCTCCTGAGGAATCATTTAGAATACAATTTGTGGATCAAAGTATTGCATCATTAGAAAAGAGGTTTGAACAATATGAATCATATGAGAATATCTTTGGCTTTTTATGGAGTTCTGATAAATTGCAATCGATGGATGATGTTAAACTTAAATCTTGTTGTTATTATTTTGAAAGTGCTCTTAAGAAAGGCAAAGTTTCTGATGTGAATGGGGAAGATTTATTTGTTGAGTTAAAGTTATTTAGAGAGCTTATATCCAAACTGAAAATGGGAGCAATCGATCTCTTAAATTGTTTACAACGTTTTAATTGCTTCCCAAATGTGTTGATTGCGTATAGGATATTATTAACAATACCCGTAACTGTTGCTTCTGTAGAGCGGAGTTTTTCAAAGCTGAAGCTGTTGAAGTCATACTTAAGGAAACTATGTCACAAGAAAGGCTAAATGGACTTGCTTTGATGGCAATTGAATCTAATCTTTTGGATGAATTCGACATAGAGAATGTTATTGATGATTTTGCTACAAAACATGCAAAAAGAGCTACTCTTTTCAAGTAATTTCGTTAGGTTTTGTAAATCATAAGTTTTGACAGATTTCATAATGTAATGAATTTTATTTATGAAAGAAAAATTTGGTATTGAATTTATTATTCTATTGAATTTTATTGAGTTTGGTAATGAATTTTCTACAAGTTGCACAGGGCCCCATGAGATTTATTGTGTTTGTTCATTTAGTCTAACTATCTTTTCCTTTTCTAACACTAAATCCAACTAAAGTACCACGTTGACAATATAGCTCCTATATCTCCTTTACAGTTGATTGATAAGTCATGTTTATATATATATATATATAAACATATATATATATATATTTTTTTTTTTCTGCCTTATCATGATTTATGGCTAATCAGACTTAATGGAACCCTATTTATACTAATGTTGCTTTGTCGAGTGTATTTGTGGCTTTCATTGTGATTTCAGGTGAATTAAGTGTTTTTCCTTTTTTTGAGGCTCGAAACGAGACTTAGAACCATCTGAATCACTTGGGAGCGATTTGGAGAAAATTGGAGCTAATTAGAACTCCGCCCATATGGTTGGGCGAAAGGAGAAAAAAACTATTGAACCTTAAATAGTAGAGAAGAAAAGAAGTGAGTTATTCTAGTGGGCAAGTAAAGGGTGATCTTGGCATCATGTCAAGTGAACTTATCTTGTGCGAAGGTCACAACATAGCTTTCGTGGATGAATTTGAGTTAAAATCAAGGAAATACGAAGTTAATGAAATGGAGAATTGAACCATTGTCCACTATTTTGAGCATATCTCACAATCTACAAATCTTATTGATTCGATTAAAGTTATATTTGGAAAGTAGACTCATTGAGCTTTCCAATGGTAGGTTACACGCCCTATGGAACGTCATATAGAGAAATTTATAGTGATTTCAAAGACCATGCAGACTGCCGAAATCAGTACGCCTTCGGCTAAAACTTATCAAGTAAGAATGCCAAAAAAATTCCCTATAAGGTAGGGATCCTAAAAAAAGGTTAGAGAGAGAGATAAAAAAAATTGAATTCAAAAACACCATGTACTAATCCAAAGTTACCTCAACGTCCACATATGGGCAACATTATCCCAAGACAACTATGTGATTATCACCTCGATCTCCAATCTCCACTTCACTTGCTATACTTTGGTCTAGGGGAGTTCAAAATCCGATTCGGATCGGACCAAACTTTGATGTGTACCGGCTTACATTTGTTCGGTTTTCTGGTCGTAAAATTTTGGCTTTCTGGCCTAGTCAAAAAGAAATCCCTTACAAAAACCGTTGTTGGACCGAACCGATTTTTAGTCACAAAAATATGTAAAAACTTAAAAAAAAATATAAGTCTTATTCATAGGTAATTTTGGAAAAAAAAAAGATTTTACGGTCTAGTTCAATTTATCTTCCAAATATTCATGATCCTAGATTTGAAACCCGTGCGATGCACGGGCTAGAATAATATTTTTATTAAAAGATTGACTAATGTTATCTAATAGATAGTAATTTTTTTTAATCTAATTAATGTTTAATATTATTTTAATTGATTTTTTAATATTTTCAATAAATATGAATTTGATTACTTGTTTCGAAACTATTTTTTTATTTTATTAAATTATCAACTAAGAAAATTTTACGAATTACTTTAATTGAACATAATTAATTTAGAAAAGATAAAATCTAATGCAACACTTAATATACTCTTCAATTATTCTAGTTTAATTAACCTTGATAACAATAATCATCATAATTGTAATTATTTAGCAAAGAAACAAGCATTTTATTCACTTATTCCTATAATGCGTATAACTATGTTTTTAATGATAACAATATGTCTGGCTTAGACATTATAAGAAAAAAATAAAAAACAAAATCGCTACAATATCCAATTATAATCCAGATTTATATACTAATATTATCTCTACATTGGACATATAATTTGACCATCAAAACCTTGCTTAGCAATACGAAGTTGTTGCAACTAATTTAAAATGGAGGTAGTAGAAAAATTAATACTTATATATCTAAAGCATGTTGTGATAATCCATTAACAAATGAGACAAATATACAATGTGATTGAAATTCGGAAGAGTCGCTTAATATTATTACGACGTAAAATTCAAACACAAAATGATACTAAGTAATTGCTTTGGTAAATTAATTATTGGTGATTGACTGAATTTTCCGGTCCAGTCCCCGGTCCAAGGAAACCACGGATTCCGCCTTTCCAGTCCACCCGGTTTTGATCCGGTACGGTCCGGTCTTGGACCGGTGCACACCCCTAATTGTGAGCAAATACATTATTGATCTAAACATATTCATATGTAAAATTTATATATGGCATATATATAAAATTTATCTTTTTTTCATTGTATAGGATACATAATCTTTTTTATTAGTTTGGATAAATATACATAATTTTTTTTTCAAAAATAGCTAATCCTACATGGCGCTCTAAAAACTCTCCAAAAATGCCTACTTTCTATTAATATTTTTTCGCTTTTCATTTTTAATTCTATAAAAAAGTACATCTAAGATGAAAACTTATTACATTGGTCCAAAATGGTTTGAACCGAGTTTCGGATCGCTTTAACGGTCTGGTCAGGATCATTGCACAATTAGTTCGGTCTCCAATTCTTAAATTTTTAAGAATTGATCTTCAATCCGGTTTGTATTTTCTGGATTCAATTAGCACTTAGCACCCTTGATTTGAGGTTGGTCTGCCTCTTCTGTTTTTTTGTTTTTAAAGAAAGAGAGATCGCTCAGTGTGTGGGACAAGGGGCAACCGAGGTGCATTTTGGTCTAATGGTTGAACCGTTCAGGCTCTTTTACTAGTTTATTTTGCTACCCGATTCAGGGATCAATTTCCCCTACAGGCCTACACCCTTTTTCTGATTTTTACCGTAGTATTTTGTTTTAATCAATCAAAATCATTTCGCTGTCATTCTCCTCTCAAGTATAAACCCTAAACCCCAAATTTCCCACACCCTCTTCGTGTTCTTCTTTTCACAGCTCTCTTTCGTAAGTTATTTCCTTTATTCTTTTTCCGAATTACTAGAGTTTTATCTATGAATAGTTTAGTTTTAATTTTCATTATTTGTCAATCAGTAAGTTTTACTAGCTATGAAATTTTTGAAAGCCATAGTTGTTGATTCGAATTTTGCTGCTAATATACATATTTTTGTCTGACTTTTAACTTATATTATCGTTTATTGTACTGTAATATTAGCATTCAATTTATTGTTTTACTTTAATTAAAAGTTCGATGAAATTGATTGTTTGTTTTCGATGCAAATTGTTGGTATGTTACAATATGAACTAAAATATAGAGTAGAATTGATATACGTATGTTTGGTTTGTGATTAATGTTTCGAACTTGTAACTCGAATTAAGGCTTGAATTTTAGATTCAATTATTACTTGTTATTTAATTTGTTGATTTAATCTTATTTTATACCCTCGTCTTTCAATCCTTAGGTTCTCCGCCGCCGTCGCTACAGTCTCTGAAACCTTTGCTACTAACAGAATGAGGGTCAAAGTGATTTCGCGCCCTACTGATGAATTTACTCGTGAGAGAAGTCAAGATTTACAGGTAAAACTTTGCCCCTTTCCGATGCAATTAATTTTTTTTTAAGGTAAATAAAGTCTTCCATCATTTTACGGTGAAGTTGTGTATTGATTTTTTGCCTTGCTGTCGTATTTCAGAGAGTGTTTCGTAACTATGATCCTAGTCTTAGACCTCAAGAGAAGGCAGTGGAATATGTTCGAGCTCTAAATGCAGCTAAATTAGATAAGGTAATCGTAATATACTTCAATTGCATTAATTTGGATGTTTGTTATAAGAAAATTGTGTATTTTTTCAGATCACTTGATCTGGCTGTTATTCTCCTTGTTATTTGTATTGTAATCGAGTTGATATTTAGTGTTGGTGCTGCATCCACATTTCAAGCCCAATGGGCTCTCATGTGAGGGGGCGTGATAGAGTATAAAACCAATTCCTGGGCCTCAACCATCAGCTTAAGTTTTTGGTTGAGATGGTCCTTTAACATGGTATCAGAGCCAACGTGACACAAAGGTCACGGGTTCGAATCTCATCCACCCCTCCCTTCTAAGTGGAATTATTAAGCGCAGGGTATGAGGGGGCCCATGCTGCATCCACATTTCAAGCCCAATGGGCTCTCATGTGAGGGGGCGTGATAGAGTATAAAACCAATTCCTGGGCCTCAACCATCAGCTTAAGTTTTTGGTTGAGATGGTCCTTTAACATGGTATCAGAGCCAACGTGACACAAAGGTCACGGGTTCGAATCTCATCCACCCCTCCCTTCTAAGTGGAATTATTAAGCGCAGGGTATGAGGGGGCCCATGCTGCATCCACATTTCAAGCCCAATGGGCTCTCATGTGAGGGGGCGTGATAGAGTATAAAACCAATTCCTGGGCCTCAACCATCAGCTTAAGCTTTTGGTTGAGATGGTCCTCTAACAGGTGTTGTCAGTACCTGTGTTAATAATAATCATTGATGCGGCATGTGGGGCAGGTTTTTGCAAGACCGTTTATCGGGGCAATGGATGGGCATATAGATTCTGTTTCATGTATGGCCAAGAATCCAAGTGACTTGAAAGCAATATTTTCGGGTTCCATGGATGGAGGTACCTATGCAATGTTAATCTATGAGTTGGGTTTATTGCCTTAGTTGTGTTTTTCGGTTGCCTCTTCAAGTGCAAATTGAATTGAATTGTGTTTTTTCCTCACAGATATTCGTTATTGGGATATAGCCTCAAGGTAATGTTGCACTTTAAATCGTCCTGCTGAGATTATTTTATCAAACCTTTCTATGCTTGGATTTCTTATATTCTTATATCCATCTACGTGGTAAATGTGTCTGCCAAGTCTCATGTTTTATTCCACACTCCTTCTTTGATTAGCTTGTAAAATGCCTTGAGATCGCATTTTTGCTTTTAAATAGCTCTATTACGTTCTAATGTCTTTCACATTTTAATCCTATTAGGTTTATTAAATCTTATTAGGTGAATCACTGAATCATATTCTAATTTCATTTTAGCTCTCGCTGAAATGGGGTGACCTTTTTTATAGTTATCTCCTCCATTAATTGTAAGATACTTACGCATTGCAACTGTTAAAGTTTCTTTATTGCTGCTTCTCAAAGTGGCAAAATAGATTATTCCTATTCAAGCTATCATGGTATAACCCATTCACCCTTAAAGCTAAGTTGCTGATAAAAATTATGCTCTTAAAGCCTCGCAGAGAGAATGTCCTTCATAGAAAAGGCTGATTACTCTCACCTTAACAGCACAGAGTGAATTGGGAGCCCAATAAAATTTACAGCTTCAGTAGTGCTTTCCAAGCCTAAAATATTCCTTATTAAGCAACTTACCTGGTTTCATCTTATTACAAAACAACCAAGGTCAGCTAGGATCGTTAGTCATTGCATCTTTAGAAGAAATGTTGTTGTACATATTGGATGTCTTATAAAGGCCTGGTGGCCCTGGTTTAATTTAATTTATTTTATAGAATTGAAGTTATTTTATAATATTAGAACTGATTTTGATTTACAAGTTATTGCTGCTGATTAAGCTGGTTGTTTTTTTTCTGATTGAATATAGATTTTGTTATATAGATTTAGGCCTCTGGATTTTTTTTTTTTTTATTTTGGTGAAGACTGAAGAGAGTGGAGAGCTAGTGGTTAGAGGATTGCCTTTTGGTTTTGAGGATTTTGATTGCTGATTTGAGTAGTTGTTTATGTAAAATATGTTTGGTAACATTTACAAGATTGTTAAAAGCTTTTTTCTTTTTGATTGTTTAGATGACATGTATGGACATTTATTTCAATTATTTGTAGTTTTATTTGCTTATCTTTTTTTACTAATTAAGTAATTATAGCTAAAAAATCATCTATACTATTAATTTATGTTGAGGCTGGATAGAAAAGTTCTAGGTACGAGAGAATGTTTTAAATATCTTGAGCCATTTATTAAAAAAATGGTGATATTGACCAAGATTGACTCACAGAATTGGGTGGCTTAAATGAAGTGAAGCCACTGGAGTGTTGTGTTACCAAAATATTTCTTTAAAGTTGAAGGGAAAATTCAAGGACTGCCATAGGACTTCTGTTAGACTAGTGTTGCTTTACGGTACAAAATGTTGGGCTTATAAGAAGGAACACATTCAAAAGGTAGGGGTTACAAAGACGTAGATGTTGAGATGGATGTGTGGGAACACTCTAAGGGATAAGAGATAAAATCAGAAATGAATTCATTTGGAGGAAAGTTTTTGTCGGACATTCCATTCAAACTAAGCGGAAATCGCTTGTGTTGGTTTGAACATGTGAGACGAAGACCTCAGGGAGCTCCGATGCGACGAGTAGAGGAGTGGGATTAAGGAGATCTCAAACAAGAAGGTAGGGGAAGATCGAAAATGACTTGATTGTAAGGTGTTAGAAAAAACATGAAACTTTTAGATTTACAGGAGTATGAGGTTCTCGATTGTAGGGGATGGAGAACGAAAATTTATGTGGATGACCACATGGAATGATTAATTTTGGTTTATTTAGCCGACCCCAGTTATGGGACTAACTCTTTGATTGATTAATTGATTTGATTGGATGGAGTTCTTAATAGCGTGTCTTGTCACATTGCTTATTTCATTTTTATCCTCATTAGCTATGATTTGCACCTATGGTTGTCATAAAACTAAACAACAATGCCAAAGCCTTATTCTCAATGCTATAATCAATAACTTGTATTTGTATCTTACTGTTGTCAAGTTTGTATCGTATTTGTATCTTATAATCAATAACTTGTATTTGTATCGTATTGGATAAAACTAAAGAGGGGGTTAGTGCCAAGTTAGAGCAATGGAGGCAAGGGTTGGGAGTCTAGAAGGTTTAAGTTAAGTCGGAATACACAAAATATTTGGAATGCCGCTTTGGATTTTAGGGGGGGGGGGTGGTGGTGGTGGTGGTGGTAAGTGATGCGGTGGTGAGGTTGGACGGAAAAGTCCTAGATATGTAGGAATGTTTTAAATATCTTAGGTCATTTATCCACAAAAATTGTGATATTTACCAAGATGTAGCACATAGGATTAAATCTTGGTGGCTTAAATGGGGAGTAGCTACGGGAGTGTTATGTAACAAAAATGTCCCGTTAAAGTTGAAGGGGAAATTCATAGGACTGTCATAAGACCCAGTGTTGCTCTATGGTACATAATGTTGGGCTTATAGAAAGGAGCACATTCAAAAGGAAAGGAGTTACGGAGATGCGGATGTTGAGATGGATGTGCGAGAACACTCTAAGGGATAGAATTAGAAATTAAGTCATACGATGGGAAGTTGGTGTCGCAGACATTGCAAGCAAATTAAGGGATCGCTTGCATTGGTTCGGACATGTGAGACGGAGACCTAAGGAAGCCCCGGTGTGACGAGAAAGGGTGAGATCATGGAGATCTCAAACGGGGTAGGGGGAGACCCAAGATGACTTGGTGGGAAGGGGTTAGCAAGATTATGAAGCTTTTAGATTTAGAATGAGGTTCTCGATCGCAGGGGATGGAGGAGGAAAATTTATGTGGATGACCACATGGAATGATTATTCTTGGTTCATGTAATCGACCCCAATATTGGGATTAAGACTCTAATTGATAGATAGATAGATTGATTGATTGATGTCCAGTGTGCACTGTATGATCTACCCAATTTGCTGTCATTAAGACGTCTGTGGCTGTCATTATTGCTCTTATTTAACACAGTGATTCAAAAGGATGAGTATTGGGCTTTTAATAGGTTGAGTCGTACTATGTAAATATGTCATTAGTTGAATATGCCTAGTAATAGAGTTCTACACAAAACAGTTTCAGTGTCCCTTTTTTTTCTCCTTTGCTTTCTTTGATGCTTCTAGATATTTTATTATTTTAGTGGAAACTTATGATATGCAATAACTCATTTATGCCTGTTGTGTTTTTCTATATATGTATTTGTTGCGTTTATGACATCTTTTTAATATACGTTGATTTTTACTCTTAATAAGTAGGCAAACCATTTCTCGTTTTCTTGGTCATCAAGGTGCTGTAAAAGGTTTAGCAACCTCGACAGATGGACGAATTCTTGTATCATGTGGACTTGATTGCACGTAAGTCATGGCATATAATATTTCACTTCGTACCTTAAAAAATATAGTCAAGTGATTATCATGAGCATCTAATGTCTGTCTTGGAGAACTAATATTTTAAATTTCAGTGTTAGGTTGTGGAATGTTCCAGATCCTTCTGGAGTTGATTCTAATGACACTTCTGACAGCTCTCCAACGGTTTGTCTTCCTTTTACTTTCATTTATGTTTTGTAGTGCATGGGCTCAATTTTGACTACTGCTTAATTAACTTTCACGGAAAATTTTTAGCCTTTTGCAGTTTACACCGGACAAAATGCATACAAGTAAGTACTCGTCCGCTTCTAGCAAATTGATTTCACCGCATAATCTTATGTCTCTTCAGTTCTTATAACTTGATGATGATTTGTGCTTGATGTCCAATAGAGCTGTTGATCACCAGTGGGGTGGAAATCTGTTCGCTACAGCCGGTGCACGGCTAGATGTGTGGGATCATAACAGGTTTCACACTATATCTTTTTTTCATTTTCATCCATATCAGATTGATTTTTTCATTAACACTGTAATTTTCTATATAAGGTCACAGCCAGTAAACAGCTTCGAATGGGGAGTTGATACTGTAGTATCTGTTTGTTTCAACCCTGGAGAACCAAGTCTTTTGGCTACATCAGGAAGGTTAGTAAAATATTACATTTTGATCAACTTATCTCAGCTGTGAATAAGTGATGTGCATAAAATTTCATGAATTGTAAGATATGTAGGATGCATCTGTGCAAATATGTGAGGATTTTAGGTTTTATGTGTGCTTATTACTTTGTATTATTAGGGTTCATGAATCATGACTTGATAAATTGAAATACTCTTTTGACCTTTGCTTAAGGAGTGTCTAAATATGTAACTTTATTATGTACTCCCATATGAAGTGGTATGATGGTATCTCACCTACATTTTTTTTTATATTTTCTGCATTAGTTGCTTAGATAAAGTTTGCATTGGAGTTCATTAAGCTATGTGATTCTAATTGTGATTTGAGGAGCAGATATTACTAATGCTCCACAGCATTATTGCTCCTGATCAAGCAGATATTACTAATGAACCTTTGCATGATAAAAGTATGAAGCTGTCACTGTGGGTATGCTTTACTTACCCCTTGAGTGAACTCCTTCATTCCTTCTCTTGTGAACTATGGTGAATCCTTAATCTGCATGTTCTTCATTAGCTGCTTTCTTTCTGTTCTGCTAGTCACTTAGTTTCTAAGATACGTCTTGATGGTTAGCTATAACATTGACAAGCTATTAATGTGCAGACAATTTTTGTTTATTGCTTTGTGTTAGAGAGCATTTAATTTGTGTTACTATCACTTGATACAGATTATGAGGTTGTAATAGTTGAAGGGATAGCATTTCCCGGCACTAATAACTAATTAACATTTGTTGCTATCATTTTATTCAGTGATCGTAGCATTGTAATTTATGATCTTCGTTTATCTACCCCGGCAAGGAAAGTCATCATGCAGGTACTGGTGGTGCATACATAATGCATGCGTTATACATTTATGCACACTTTCTGTTTCATGATACAATACATTATCTGTTTGCTTTTTGGACGACAATTAAAGAGTAGTTTTATTATTTCAAGTTAGGTGGGTATTATTAGATTGAGCAAAGAGAAAAGGCTGATATGAATAGAGATGGTAAGTAATATTATATTGTGGAGAGCAATGAAGTAGATTTGATGGAGAATGTGTGGTGAAATTGATACTCGTTGAATTATTGAAGCCAGCAAAAAGTAGAATGTGTTGAGATGTGATCAAAACTCAAAATTAGGGAAATGCATAAAGAATTTTGAGGCATCCTAAAATGCATTAATGTCATTAGAGTTGAGGAGGGGTGAAAACTGAAGGGAAAGTAATAGAGGGTAAAAAAAAATTGGGTTGACTAGGCTATTTACTGTTTCTGTAGTATATATGAGGAAATGCCAAGTGCCTGGTGATCGGTTTGAACTCAAAATGAAACTTAAAAGATGGTTCCTTCTGCGCAAATTGCAGCAAGAGGTAGATTTAGCAATTTGCTTTGCGTGGAAGGATTGGATGGTCTATCCTTCAGTTTGTTGTTTGCAACTTGTTTCAAAACCTACTATGCTAGATCATTTAATAAAAGATATGGATAATGTATTTACTTCCCTAAGCCTGCTATCATTTCAGTGAATATGGTATGTATCATCGCTGTTTTGAATTCCATTTATGTATCTTCAAACTTTGTTGCAATGACATGCAAGTTAAAGATAAGGTTCTTCTGTTCCTGTTTTGATGAGTTTTTTTGTGGTCACTCTTGCAGACAAAAACTAATTCAATTTGTTGGAATCCGATGGAGCCATTGAACTTCACTGCGGTAGGCATCAGCAAATTCACTTCACTGTTTGTACTGTAATATTATGTGGTGCTTATTGTTGTCATCCAATTCAAGCAGTTTGAGTTATTATTTTATTGTAATGGTGTTCAAAACTAACAAATATTGCGTCAGTATTTTATATTGATGAATTACTAGTGCAACCTTGAGTTTCTATTGATATAATCATTTGTTTGGGGAAAAACATTTTAGGCAGATATGTAGCCTATTTTAACTTCGGTAGGAACTAACCTGTTTTTGAGATGGTATAATTAGGTTTGATTTGTTATCTTTGACTGCTTTATATCCCTGAAGGCGATGTGTGGATTTTTTATCTGTTCATTTTCTTTGCCACTCATGTATGTCATGATGCAGGCAAATGAGGATTGCAACTGTTATAGCTTTGACACTAGAAAGTTGGCTGAAGCTAAATGTGTTCATCAAGATCATGTCTCTGCAGTGTATGGGCTTACATAGCACTCCTAACAAATATTATAGTCTCATATGGATAACTGTAGTACTGATAGATGCTTACTTTCTCCCACAGGATGGACATAGATTACTCTCCCACAGGTCGTGAATTTGTTACTGGGTCTTATGATAGAACTGTATGTTATTGGATCCCTATTTTTTCTTTACTACAGTATTTATGGCCATCTTTCCGATTTTCACTAGTACTATGGATTAATTTTTGTAGGTACGAATTTTCTCCTATAACGGGGGCCACAGTCGGGAAATCTACCATACTAAGAGAATGCAAAGGTTTGTTTATGGTTTTTTAACTTTTTAGTTGATTTGAATTTTTGATCTAATGATCCAATCATAGACAATCAGTGTATTCTGGCTTATGAAAGATGTGATGGAAAAACTGGATGAGTGTTCTCCATTGTCTTTATGCAGGGTATTCTGTGTCAAGTTCAGCTGTGATGCTTCTTATATTATATCCGGTAGTGATGACACAAACCTGCGGCTGTGGAAAGCCAGAGCTTCTGAGCAATTAGGAGTTGTAAGTAATATCAGATCTTTTGTGTCGTGTTGCCAGTTTCATCTGAATAACCTGAAACGTGTAGTAATTTTTGTTTTTGTAGCTGTGCACATTTTTGTTGGCATATTGCTGCTGTAAAAATGTCTTGAGTGAGAGGGATACACTAATCATTTTAAATGATAATTGACTGTTAGGTTCTGAATCTTATCACTTAAAAAAGTAATGTACCATCCTACTTGTTTCATATATCACCAGTCCTAGCTTCTCATGAAAATTTGTAAAGGACTCTTAGATCTTGGTATTGAATATTAAAAATTTAATTATTCTTTCTTGATGCTGACAATAAACCATTCCTCTGCAGCTTCTTCCCAGAGAACAAAAGAAGCATGAGTATAATGCTGCTGTAAAGAACCGTTATAAGTTCCTTCCAGAAGTGAAGCGTATTATTAGGTTAGTTTTCCTTCATTCTCTTTCCTCAATGTTTGTTGGATTCTACTGAAAATTTCAACCTGATTTTAATTGAGTTAGAACTAAAGGTAAAGAGAAGGGCAAAGTGTGTGCCTGTGGTTCCCAACTCAGATTTGTCTTCTTAGAGAGGCTACTGGGCTAGTGGTTTTTGTCTTAAATAATGTTACATCTACTTATTCTCTCAATCCAAAATTTTACATTTGCTTTCGACACAAATGTGGGTCTAATTGTTGAAAGTGAACTAAAAAACATGGTTGTGGATAGAGCGAAGAATAAATTGTGTTATGATAGTGGGTAGGAAAGAAATTGAAGTGTTTGAGCTTTGAGGGTGAAAAGCTATGGTGTTACTTGAAATGAACAAAATTTAAGAATCTTTCTGACACTAAATATGCGAACAAAGGGAGTGTTCTAGCTGTTTTTTATCAGATAAAACTTATCATTCTTCAATATTTGATATTTCTGAGAAACTCGTTGTAATCACAATATGTGGAACACTGTTAATCAAAGGAAGCTCCAACTGCATCGAAGGAAGCTCCAACTGCAGTTGGAGCAACTGTGCTTACAGGGAACATATACTGGATCTGCTTTGTAGTGGTATATCTTTTGTCCCAAAAAGAATTTCACCTTTCCTTCTGCATCGATGTTTTCCTCTGTTTATTCACTCAACCCTTTTTGTCTCCCTATCTCAACATGTCCCCCTCTTTTTTCCTCTTGTTTTGTATCAACTCTTATTGTATTTTATTCAAAGTTTAGAACAAATGTTCGTAAGATATCTGCCAAAGTGTAAGCCTAAGTGTGAGTTTTTGTAGGGATCATAAAACAAAAGATGAAGCTATATGTCAGCTATATGGACCGAGGGAGCTAGACTCCTTGTGCTATTGGGGACTTTTATTCTTTTAATCGTATCAGTCAAAGTATAATTAACTTATAATAATTAGTTCATGACATATTGATCACGGTCCATGTGGTAGAGTACCAAGGGACCATTTGTTTTCATGGAAAACAAAATTGTAAAAGAAGTTTTCCTTTTTGTTTTGATAAAAGAAAACTCATGAAGAAAAAAAAAGGAAATCGAAAGGATAAGGGGGAAAAAGATATAAGGAGGAATATGAAGGAAAATGTGGCATACCTTGTTTACAGAAGGAAAGAGTTTTCTTTTTTAAGAGAAGTTTTCTACCTGTGAAAAAATTGATTTACTTCCCTTACCAAAACAAACAAGGAAAGTGGGGGAAATGATGGAAAATCATTTTCCTGCTTTCTTCCAAAACAAACGGAGCCTAAGAATTACTTTACGGAATATATGTACTGTCTATTCCCATCCCAGTAATCCTATTCAAGCTGGTCTACCCTTGTGTCTCTTTTTTTTCATAACTACTTTTACAACCCATCAGTCTACCACAGTATATATAGGATATCATAGGAAATTTATGAAGTGGATGGATTTGCATCATAATGGGACTATCCTTGCAATCTTATTCATTTTTGAGACTTTGACAAGTCCAGGATATTGAATTTCTGACTTATATTTTGTAGTGAGATGACATCATGTTCTCTTCGCTTGTTGAATTTGCAGGCACAAGCACTTGCCTAAAGCAGTGTACAATGCCCGGAATCTGAGACGTACGATGACAGAAGCAGAGCGAAAGAAGGATGAGAAAAGAAAAGCTCACAGTGGCCCATCCAGTGTGCAAAAGAAGCCACTGCGAAACAGGAAAATCATTAAAGAGGTTGAGTGAGCTGCATCACCTTCAAACTTCTGCAGTATGATGTATGCAAAGCAAAGGCAATGGCTATCGAATGAGCAGTGAAGTTTTGTATGTAATTGTTCGACTGTGCCCTTGCTCTTGGGCTTCCGGCAAACTGGACTGAGGATGTAGAATGGAAGATAGAGAAGCTTGAGGCTGTAGCAATATAAGCTACAATTTTGGCAAAACAAGTTTTCTGTAGTTTATAGCAATTTTGTTCTGTATTAATTACGAATTTTTCTCTATTTCGTATTTTGGCAAGAAAATTCCTGTAATTTCAGTTATAAAAGTTATAGCATCTAGCAATTATATTGAGCTTTTACAAAGTTGGTATTTAATCGTCCTAGACTCCTAGTCATTTGTCCTTTGTCGTATTTTCCAATTTATGTGCTGAGCTTATGATTATGAATTACAGAGTTTATTTATATTACTTCCCCTCCGCTCTTAAATCCTAGATTAGACCTGTGTGATGCATGATTTTTGAAAAAAATAATGTATTTTATAGAATTATAAATTACCACATTTTATATTAGGAAAAATTCATACAAATAATCCCAATTATGGGCGTTTACCTAATAAAAGACCGAATTTTGATTAATCCAAAAATGGATCAAACTTTCATGTCCATTTTTCAATTTTGAACCCTCTTAAATTTTAACTTGTAAAATCAAGTAAATCTTGCTAATTATTCGGTTTTTGCTAAAGTAGGATCACCCAAAACCACCACCACAACCATACCTTCCCCCCGAAACCTCCAAATGTTAAGAAAAACTGGATAATTAAAATGATTTACTTGATTTTACAGGTTAAAATTTGGGAGGGTCTAAAATTGAAAAATGAGCATGAAAGTTGGGTTCATTTTTGATTAATCAAAGTTCAGTTTTTTATTAGGTGAACACACATAATTGAGATTATATTTATGAATTTTTCCTTTATATTAATGTATAGTACATAACATTGATCATACATAATGAAATTAAAATACTTCACACTCTTCTAGACATGTGATGATGTACTGAGATTCATGTATCTTGGAAGAAAATTGCAAAAACTAAAGGTGGAAAATGAAAGATATAACGTAATAAATAATTATAATTAATTAGTTTTATAAGGATTTATTATTATTATTAGAAAACATTAATTAGATAAGAGTACTAAAAAGAGTATAATATTAAATGCAATTTTTTGGAGGGAAAATTTGAAGTATATTTTGACATGTGTCCTTTTATGATGTAGGAATGACATCATCGTGGTCTGTTTTAGTATATAGTTATTATAGATAGATTATAGGTTTGTCACGTGTGAACTTTGGAAGTTTGACATTATTTATGAGATTAAGGAATCTTTTAAATTACTTTTGATATATAAAACATAATATAGTTATATGGAGTTTTGTTTGATTCGTTTCAACTTTATTAATATCCAATTATTATAATTTTTACATATAAACAACAAAAGATATCTAAGGTTATGTTAAGCAAGTATATTGACATATGTACAAACCAAAACGTATTAAACGTATAAAGTATAATTTTGTTGTGTAATCACATGTTAAACTTATTTGGAAGTCTGCAATAAGGGACTTAAAAACGCTAATAATGGCTTGTTATTACAAACTTTTTTAGTACAAATTTATAATTTGAAAGAAATACCGGTAGAAATAAATTTCGGTTGTTTTGGAAATATAAAAAAATTAACCATCCAAGTTATTTTACATAGATTTAGTTGGTCAAAAATTCTCTTTTAGTTCATGCCTTGATGTCATAAAATTGATTCGTAATATTCGTCTTTGTTGCTCTCTAAACATCAAAAACTTAATAACCATTATAACATTATTGCATAAATAAAAATCTCACCAAACCAAAAACTTTGCAAAAAGCCAATACACAATGTATAAAATGAGATAATTAGATGGTCTTTATTGATATTAGAAGTTGGTCCACAAAGATTTTATTTATTTTATAAATCATACATAAATAGACACAATGAAAGAGCCAACTCCCATAAGGCTAAATGGCAATAAGTCATCACCCTTCAGTTCAGCAGCTAACAAATTGGTAATTGACTTGAAGGTGGCCTTGGAAACGGCCTTGACCATTAGTGTCAATTTTATCAAAAACGTTAGAATCAAGGTCTAATCCTCCATTGCTGCACTGATCAACTATTCTAACTGTTGCTTGGGCTTGTGTTGCTCTGTTTGTTACCTGCATTGTAACAAAATTGATCTGTTAGTCCACAGAATTCATATCACTTTGATAGTTGAGTTCTAAAACGCATACTTCCCCTCACCATATATATTCTTACAAATTAATCTAAAAATATTATTTATTCATTGTTTATGTTGTTTGAAAAGGGGTGAAATCCTAGTTTATTATCAAGGGTTATTTCAATAGTTTCTCACGCTTAGCCCACTAAATACGCTTACAATATACTCCTTTCAACTTCTCTTTAGTTACTAGTATACCCCTTAATATGTTTATTAAACATATCAAGTTATAAACTTAGCGTTCCTCGTTTGAAAAGTTGATTAATATGGAAATACATGGAAAAGTACCATTATTAAAATGGGTAGGAAAAAAAAAATACTATTTTTTTTTTACTTATTTGATGGTTTAATGAGCAAGATATTGAAAATTAAGTTGTTTTACCTAGTTTTCCATTGATTGCTTAAATTAAAGGGTTGTTTAGTTTATGAAGTAATAGGCATATTAAGTGGCAGTTTCGTAAATAAAAATAAGTTTATGAGCTATATATATATAGGTTAGCATATCAATTGCGATTTGGTAAATACAAACACGTTTGTAGTCTAATTAAACAAACATGACATCATGGATTGTCAGATATTTTAAGCTATTTTCTCAAACTAATCATAAGAATGGAAAAGGAATACGGAGTATAAATAATTCAAAAACAAAAACTAGTGTATAATTTAAAATTTTATTTGTTTAAATGATTTTTAATTATGTTTAATCATTTTATTAATGATACGATAAAACAAACTTTGATCAATGAAAATTTTAATTTGTTTCTACCGTATCAAATTGAAAGTTTTCTTATGTGTTGCTTGCATGAAACGCAACGTAATACTTCTTATTATATATAGGCTAAAGAGGCAGATGCTTACCCTAAGACACTTGCCACAAGAAGGTTGACCACGAGGACCCATAGGGCCACAAAAGGCAGTCCAACCATACTTTTTGCGCCATGACAAAGGCTTATTAGCATCCCATGTTGCACAAAATACGCTTGCTGTATTATAATTCCATCCTATACTTTGTGGATTATAGAAATGGTATGTTGCTCTCACATTATTAGCACTTTGTGCTGTTGCGCCAACAGCTAATGCTAAGCAAACTTCAATCATTATCAAAACACTTTTGTTCTCCATTTTTTTTTTCAATTCAAAAATTTTTAATTTGTTTGCATTGTTTTGCTAGATTGTGTTAGATATTTATAGGAATGATGAACCCAAGCATTGTACTTAGAAGATTGTGTGTGTAATGTGTTTGAAAATTCTACGGTTTTGTACATTCAATTCAATGCTATTAGCAGCCTTATCAAACTATTAATTATTCAGTTATCATTGATTATTGTTAATGCGTGTATTGCTAAAAGTCTTTGTCAAAGTAATGAAATGACAAGCCCTGTTTCATGTTTACTTGTTTAGATCTTATCTTGTTTAGGGACTACTATTTCCATTTCTCTTTGTTGGTTGCTTATTCAGTTTAGAATGTTTCTCATTTTTGTTTACGTTTGAAATAATTCCATTTATATAAGTCATTCTTTATCGTTATGAATTTTATCATTTATCATTGTAAGTTTATGGTCAATTAACTGTTGACAAAGAAAACTTCTACCATTCAAAATTTGCCACATTTAATTGTGAGACAAAACAATTCTCTCTCTGTTACTGAAAGTTTGACACGCTTTGAGATTTTCCTCTCACAAAAATCTTTTAAGTGTATCACACTTAAAGAAATCCTCCAAACCGAACCTTTGCTCGTCCCGAGCAAAACACAACGAAATCGACTACACCCCATAAAAACAAAATAGGCATCATAACTCAAGAGAACATCCGAAGACACATGGATCAAGGCTAGCCAATCAAGCACCCAATTACCGTCCTTCCTAAATACGGGTCAAACAAAACCAACCAAGCAAGTTTAATGAATCGATGACTAGAGTAGCTCGCGGGTTGTCACTCCACACAATTTATGATGAGCTTATAACAATGAAGCTCTAACCCAACCAAATGTGGAATGCAATGCAAAATGTGTTTAAATGCAATTTTAAGGACCCGAAACCCGCATCTCACACCTCATGCAAGTTTTTGAGGGTATCCACTCATCCTAAATGTCGACTCGGAATGCAATTAATACTCTACGACCTTGACAAAGGATTCATTTCACAATAACCATAGCGTGTGCACGAAGATCAAAAAGGACTTTTATAAGCTTGTAACGTGGCTAGGGTGATAGGTAGGATAAAAATTTGGGATAATGTGGTGGAATGCGGGGTATACGCATATAGAATCAAGGAAAACCGTCAACAACTCCAAAGCAATCGTCAACATTCTCCAACATCCAATTCAAACAAATCAAACCAAACTTTTCTTTATATTTCACATCAATACCATAAATCTCATAATTCAATATCAACCACTATTTCACAAACTTTAAATATCTTTTTTTTTTTTTTTTATTTCATCTTTTTGTTTTTTCAACTTTATTATGCTTTCATAAAAATTTTTCTTCACTTCATTTTTCATGCATAATAAAACATAGTTACACGACTCTTAATGATTTGTTTTTGCTTAAAATTAAATAAACGATAAACATAATCATCACACATACATAACTAGGCCATGAATAAAATATGACTTTTTAATTAACTACAACAGCCTAGACATTGGTATGCAGAGCTTTATATGTGAAACTTTATAATTTAACTTTCATCAATAACATTTCCACTATTTCACCATCAATCCTTTATAACACCCTTCAAAACTTTATTTTAACAACATCACAACTACTTCAACTCCCCCAAACCAAGTTTGGGCATATAATGCATTATGTAATAGGGCTAATAGGCTTGTAATGTGGCTAAAATACAAATGAAATGGATAAAAGCTCAAAACATGGGATCAAGGGAAATTTTAAATGTGGGAAATGAAATTCTGAAGCTCAAAAGAAGAAATGAGAGTCTTTTATCATGCGCAAGATACACAGAATCCACAATTAAAGCTACTAGAATCCAAAATCAAACCCAAGATCATAATTGCACCAGGAACTAAGCACACATGAAAAGAAAATATGAATGAATTTATATTCAAAAGTGGCTCAAATCCTCCCGTTAACACTGTTCAATTCCATGACCCAAGCAAGGTTGAGAAGAGCTGACCAATAAAAGGAAATCAAGCAATCAAATTCAAGTCATAGCCAACAAATCACACATGTGGATCCATCCGCAGTCAAGAGTCATAAAGTTTTCAAAATAAGCATAGGGGTCCAGAAGTAGTCAATTCCAACAATAGAACTCAACCGGGACATGAATAATCCATTAAGCCAATTCTCTCTAAAATTAAGCCTAAGAAAACAGTACAATCTTTTTGGTCACATGTAAACTCCCATTCCTAATGAATGGTACAAACCATGCAACAGTCCTAAGAAAGCAATAAAACTAAACTAAGAAAGCAATAAATAACTAAAATAGGAAGGATATAAAATACTTACCTCCCCCAAGCCGAACTTAGCAATGTCCCCATTGCTAGAGGGAGAAAGAAACTACTAAACTACAGGTTGCCTCCCGCAAATCGCTTGTTTAAGGTCATTAGCTTGACCGTAATTACCTTACCTCAAGGTGGATCAAAGAATGAACGTGAGCCCCATGTAGTTAAACACCCAAAGCAATCTGGGGTTATTGTTTGTTCAAACACCCCATGTTCTTTGCTAGGAACCTCATAATTTGTTTTCTTCACTTCACAAGAATGTGAGGAGGACTTTCGAGGCTTTCGACGCTTCTTAGGGCGCGATTTCTTTTTCTTTGTATCTTGATATGTCTCATTATTATCACTATCTCCGTCACCTGCAATAGAATCCAAACACAGAGAGGCCTCCAGAACATCCNGCCTCCATAACATCCTTATCAAGGGATCGAGGCAAGTCATTATGAACAATCTCATTAAAAGTGTAGACTATATTGCATGGCTGTTCTAACATGTGATTTTTCATTGCATTATTAAGATTAAATGTCACTTTATCATCCCCTACAGAAAGGGTTAAACTTCCATTTTTAACATCAATGACGGCACCTGCAGTATGTAAGAAAGGTCTACCTAGAATGATAGGGATATGAGCATCCTCATCAATATCCACTACAAGAAAACAGTTTTTTAGCGAGGAAATTTTTGCGACGGAATTTTAATCCGTCGCAAACTAGGTAATTTGCGACGGAATTATTACTATTGCGACGGATTTTTCTGTCGGAAATTGCCTACGAAACTACTTATAAAATTTAATGAGTTTGTGACGGAACACTAAATTTTGCGACGGATTTTTCCGTCGGAATTTTGCGACGGAAATTAGTCCGTCGGAAATTCCGTCGCAAAATCCCGACATAATTAATTCTACTCTTTATTTGTTATTTTGTCGCGCAAAACAAAAAAAAACCCTAACTCCTTCTTCTTCGTCACACCTTACTCCCTCACAACTCCCTCTCAACACTCTCAACTCCCTCTCAACACTCTCAACTTCTTCTTCTACACTTTCACTTCTTCATCATTTCAGTCGCTTCAATTTCTCTGTTTTCCGTAAGCAGGTATTCTTTTTTTTAATTATTTTTAATTATTCTTTTGACGAATTGCTGTTTTGCTACTTCCCAAATTAATAACTCGTGTGTTTAGATCTTGGTTGAATTATAATTTGGGATTAGGGTTTTTGTTTATATAATTGCTGTTTTGCTTCAATTGCTGTTTTGTTTCAGTCGTGTGTTTTGCTGTTTTAATTTGTGATTAGGGTTTTTGTTTATATAATTGTGGCTTATGATTGCAATTTTAGCTGTTTGGTTTATGATTATGAATTTGTTCATAAATTAATTGCTTTAATTAATTAAAGTAATAAGATACTAATAGAATTGAAAATCTTGTTTCTGTTTTGCTAAATGCTGTGGTAATTAAGTTTCTGTAGTTCATTAGGAGTTCTTGAGATTTATTAACTAATATGAATGTGGTAATTAAGTTTCTGTAGTTTCTGTGGTAATAGGAGTTCATTAAGAGTGTTGTTCTTCTGAATTCGACGCATTCTTGTTGTTCTTCGTCGTCTTGTTCTTCTTTGTCCTTCTTCGGCTTCTTCTTCGGCGCATTGTTGTTGTTCTTCGTCGCTGCCTGTTCTTCGTCGTCTGTTCTTCGGTAATTTTCTAATTTGCTTTTCTTCTTTGTTGTTCTTCGCCTGTTGTTCTTCTTTGTTGCTTTTCTTCGTCCGTAAAAATCAGATTTTTTTCAACAATTAAATTAAATTTGCGATGAGTTTTTCCTCCTTCAAATGTCAGTTTCAATTGTAAGATTCCTTTTTTAAGAATTAAATTAAAAATCAGTTTTTTTTTTCAACAATTAAATTAAATTATAATCGTTAATGTCGTCAGTTTGTAATTTGTCAATCGTTAAGCTCGTTAATTTGTGTTAATTTGTGTTAATGTCGTTAATTTGTGTCAATCGCATTTGATTGTAATTATGTATAGAACTTTTTATTTTCCTTTGAACTTCATCAGTCATCTTCTGGGTTTTGTCGTATTTTTTTGATTTCAAGTGCTGAAAGTTTGGGCTTCTGTCCCATGTAAAATTGTGGAATGTTTGTTTCTATGGTCCAAATTTGACAGGAAAACAATTCTGTGTATATTGCTCTAAAATGTAGTAGTGAATTTCAACCATCACTGCATTGATTCCTCCATTGTTGTTCACCAAAGCTTGCTTCTTAACATTGATTCCTCCATTGTTGTTGACCCAATTGGCCAGATGGTTACGTGTTTGCAAGTTTAAAGCATTCACCATCTTCTTAGTAGCTGCATTAGTGCATAATTCACTATCTGTGATCAACGACTATGTTTGTCCATTGAAAATTAAACACACCTTGAGTAAAATAAATTCTCACATTGTTCTTTGTTTTTGCCTATAGTAGTAGGGGAAGCATGTAACAAAATACTAAGAACAAGAACATTTATTACATACCATGTAGATTCATATCCAATCAACTTTACGATAGCATGAGAAGTTTTTAGAGTCATCGTACTTTTGTCCTCGAAAATTTTGTCCATACTTCTAAACTAATCTATCTATGCCACTGATTTTGTTACCATCAAATTTTGGAAGTTTAATAAACTTGATATCATTGTGAGGATATTTCTTAGGTTCGTTATAACTTAGTGCGTGATCACGTGTAGTCGTAGTAAGAAACTCACCCATAGCATTATACAAAGTTTGCAATCATATTAGTTCTTAATCATATTTAGCATCTAATTTCGTTTGTGCCTTTGTCGAACTTCTGGCTTCATCCTCTTAACTACTTGTTCCATAGTAAATCTATCAATAATTACCTTTAATCACAATTTGATATGCACGGTGGGTGCCAATCGATGCAAATTTTAGAATAAAGTTTAATTATGACTCTTAAAACGCTGTTAGTTTAGGATACTTATTTGTGATGGATTTATAACAGGTAATGCAACTTATTGAGTTTATGGACCTGTTTGGCTTTTTTTAAGAAACAATTATAACCTTAGTTTTAAAGGCGGGCGTGTCAGCACAAGGCGCACTAAGGCACCAACAAATAAGCCCTTGGAGGCTGAGGCGCATACCCCTACGAAGGTGTACTGAAGTGCACCTAGGCGAGACGCTTGCTTTTTGAGCTTTTTGAGATTTTTTGTTTATTTATTTATGTTTCATCTTTTGAGTGTAAGTTGAAAGTAGATAAAAGCAGATCGAAAAAGTTAAATAATAGAAGTGTTGAGTGTAGGAAAAAGTGAAGAATATGGTGAAAGGTTGAGAATAATTATAAAAGAGTAACCGTCGATAATGCTCTAATCCGGATTAGAAGTAATTACAACTACACAACAATCAAAGTGAGAATTAAATTAAATACAATTAGAAGTCCGGTAAAAATCTATAAATTGAAAAACAAAGACAAAAATCAAGTGAATGTAAAACAAAAATGCGTAAGTAAAATTAGCATAGGAGGCTCTAATTAGTGAATGTAAATGAGGGTTTAGTCATAGCCTTCATTATGTGGCAACTAATGTGTTTAGGGCTTATGTTCCTAAGAGAAGTTTGCTTAGGATGCTATTATTAGCACATCTGAAGCTCTACTTTTAAGTTTACATCTAAACAAATTGCTTTGTGCCTAATTGTCATAATAATGACAATGCTTAGACATTAACAATAATATTATATTTCACTAAAGTATTGGCTGTATGTGACTTGTGTAGAAGTTATCAACATGAAACGAAAGGTCGTATTGATGTATCATATGTGGATGGGTACTCTTTAAACCGTGCTTTCCAAAAGGAGTTGATGAATTCCTTCAATATTGTAAAGATCATCCACAGACTTGTAACCCAAATGAGTTAGGTGTCCTTGTGTGAAAGGCAAGAATTACGATCCATGACCCGGAAACGATTAAACTGCATTTTTTCGCAAGGGTTTCACACCAAATTACTACGAGTGGGATGACCATGGAGAAGGCTTTCCTGACTCCTCCGAAGGGAAATCCAATGAAACCGTGACATGGTTTTGGATGCTCTAGGACATAACCAAGATCAAGGGGTGATCACCAGGCCCAGATGTAGAGGAGGAACCTAATGCTCAAGCCAGACAGTTCCTTGATATGCTTAGGCTTTTGAGCAACCTTGGTTGAGGAGTTCAATTTCTAGGTTGGAGATGGCCTCTAAAATCACTAGCTTGAAATGGAGTATAATTTGCCAATAGGTGTGTCGATGCTATTGCCTCTTTGTTAAGTGAGTCGGCTCCAAAGAACACCTATATAGGCGAGACCTTCTACGTGAAGAAGATTGTTCAGGGGTTGGAGATGCCTGTCAAAAAATTGATGCATGCCCGAGAGGTTGCATGTTGTTTTGGAAACAGGATCCAACGCTTCTACGTGTACGGTCTGTGGCAGCGACCGATACAAGAGACTTCTAAGGGAACGATGTGCCTTTGAATGTTCTCACTTACCTCCCCATTACTCCTCGATTGCAAAGAATGTTTGCCACAAAGGACGTTGCAGAGGAATGGCATGGCATGCAAAGAATCCTCGCAGCAAGGCACAATGGCACACCCTAGCGACAGTGACGCTTGGAACAATTAGATAGATCTCTAACGAATTTGCATCTGAACCTCGTAATGTTCGGCTTGGGTTGTGTACAGATGGGTTTGATCCTCATGGTAAATTGGCGGTAGTATTCTTGCTGGCCTGTTATTTTAACCCCTTACAACTTGCCCCCTCCATGTGTATGAAAAGGAAGTTATGTTCCTTTCTTTGATTATTCCTGGTCCAAACAACCCAAAGGGAAACTTAGATGTTTACATGCAGCCATTAATTGAAGAGTTGAAACATTGTGGATTGGTGCAACTACGTACGACATTTCAACAAAACAAAATTTCACTCCGAGCAGCCATCTTGTGGACCATTGGTGACTTTCCAGCTTACGGTATGATGTCTGGTTGTCTACAGCCGGTAAGAAAGCTTGTCCTTACTGCAGGAGAAAAGCCAGGCATTTTGGTTAGCAACAGTGGTAAGGTAACATGGTTTGATTGCCATAGGAAATTCCTATCTCCAATCACCCTTTCAGGAAAAGCGACAGCTTTCTGTAAGAATAGATTTGAGAAAGGCGATCCTCCACACATCATGTCAGGTGATGCTTTGGGAATTTGTGAAAGACCTTCCGAAGCAGTTGATGGTCCCGCACTTAAACAAGTCAAAAAGGCCAAAAAAGGTTGACAAAGCAAAGCATATTTTGGGAGCTGCCTTATTGGAAACCTTCTCGTTCGCCATAACCTAGATGTATGCACATTGAAAGAACTTTTTTGAACACTATTCAAACTATTATGGATGTCAAGGGAAAAACTTCTAACACGGCTGCCGCTAGATTAGACATCCAGGCTCATTGTAAACGTCCCCAGCTTCATCTACATAAGACGATCAAGGAAAAGATGTCATGCCAAAGGCACCTTACACTCTTGATAGAGCAGAAAGGAAGGTTTTGTGTGAGTGGGTGAAGCAGTTGCGATTTCCTGAGGGGTACGCTTCTTTTGAGCAGATTTGTTGATTTACAAGGTTGTAACCTAGTAGGAATGAAAAGTCATGACTGTCATGTCTTCATGAAAGGTTGTTCCCTGTTGCTCTTA
Source organism: Suaeda aralocaspica (assembly GCA_016808085.1). Classification (NCBI taxonomy): domain Eukaryota; kingdom Viridiplantae; phylum Streptophyta; class Magnoliopsida; order Caryophyllales; family Amaranthaceae; genus Suaeda; species Suaeda aralocaspica. The sequence goes on along the minus strand of PYUH01000508.1, from coordinate 135,034 downwards.
AAGAATTTTGCCCTTCATGTATGGAATGCAATCACGAGATAATCAATTCTTTCGAGATATATGTTGCTACACTATTACAGTAAGTGACATGGAACGATTGGAGAGAACATTGCGGAGATAATTTGCAAGCTAGAAAGATTTTCCCTCCTTCATTTTCAACTCAATGGAACATTTACCGATACATTTGCCATTTGAAGCGAGTTGTGTGGACCTGTTCAATACGATGGATTATCCATTTGAAAGGTTGTAGCCAGAGAATTCAAACATAATTATTATGTTGTCATTATATAACCGGTTGGTTAAACATATTACTGTTGTTTAATATTAATTTCAGGTTTCTAAATCACTTGAAACGGAAAATTGGGAATAAAGCCCGTGTTGAAGGTTCAATTGCAACACTTACCTAACTGAAGAGGTTGCAAACTTTTGCTCGCATTACTTTGACTTACAAGTTTGACACAAAAACAAGAGATCTAGGTCGGAATGTCAACCTGATATTGACAGGTGACATACACAAGAGATCTAGGTCGAATGTCAACCCTGATAGTCGACATAGGTCGTGTTACAAATCAAGGAAGTCAAGATTTCTAGATCAGAAGAACTCCAACATGCACACTTTTTTGTGCTGTCCAACTGCGGCATTTTGTGACTACGAAAGGTTGGAAAAAAATGTTACATGTATATTCATAGCATGTGAACAACTATGTTTAATTTTTAGTCATTGAGTTGGAATCATTCATTTTGTAGGAAGTTTGAGGACCACCTTCTCTCAACCCATCAGACTTTGGATAGAGAGCAGTTCAAGAAAAATTGAAGTTGAATTCCCAAAGTGGTTCCGTGATACGGTAACAACAATCAATACCCTATTTGTTTGTGTTTAGGTTTGACTTACCGTTACACTTTAACATTACCATTTTCACCGGTACCTACAGGTCCATCGCGATAAACCGAATTCTGATTTCCTACAAGCTTTGGCTATGGGGCCTTTCAAGCGAGTTCGCAGTTTCAGTCAAATCATGGTTGGTGGTTTCAACTTTCATACGTATGGTCACGGTGTCAAAAAGGCACTATGAATTACGGTGTTTTGTTTCGGGTGAAGTGATGCTCAGAGTACTATGGAATTTTAGAATTTGTAGATGACATCATTGAACTTGTCTACACTGGTGCGAAAATGAGTACAAGACTATGTTGTTTAAGTGTAGCTGGATGGATTCGTTGGGGTATGAACGTACATGACCGATACAGCTTGTCGAAGTCAATCATACGAAAAAGTACCCTAAGTATGACCATTTGTCTATCTTATCAAGTAAACCAGGTTTTACTACACATCTTATCCAAGCCTGAAACGAGATCGCGTTCAATGGTGGCTGTGTTCAAAACACACGCGTGTCCGTAGTTGATGCTCTAGTTGACCTACAATTTCTACAGGAAACTTTACCTAGCCACCTTCAATCCTTTGTCCACCTAACAGATTCCGACTATGATGTTTTGAGGACTTTGTTGTCTCTGATTCTGATGACGATGAATGATTGCAGACGATACGATGATGAATCTGAACTGACTCAAGCGATTCAAAGAAAGAGGACGACACCATTGTATACCTAGATGGCAGTAGTGACGGATATAGTACAGATCTAGCAGTGAATAGTTACCTATTCGTTCATGTATGCAAGTGTTGGAATAAATTATTATTAGCTTAGTATTAGCCATTGTTGTTGTCATTATGTGTAATGAACGCTTGTTGGAGATCCATTTACATGAAATGAAAATGTATTGTTGTTTTATTGGTTTTCACAGCAAGCTTTTATCTGCATTCTGTTAGTATTCAGATTCATGTATTGTGCATTCGTCCCTAATAAATATTGTCACTCATATGTAGTTGTGTTAATAGTGGTAACTGATTCAGTATTCATGGACGGCGGTACTCATCGAGATGCACAGAAGAAGGGGAAAAAAGGTACTTCAAATATTCTGGTACCGTGATCAACTTGGGTGAGTCATCGCACAACAGCAGCGTGGCAACGTGACACAGGATCATCATGGTCAAATTCAGATAGAGGTTCACATCAGGGAACCACCATGCTACTACCTCGGCGCAAGAATCAGGTCAAGCGACAGATGAGTCAGGGAGGCTGGTGTTGGACCCTACTTCGTGTGGTAACAGTTTCAGATGCATATCTTCGACACGCATTGTTGTAATTTTGTTTGCAATTGTCTTTCATTTCGTTAAACAATTATCTAAATTTGGTTGTTGTGTTCGGTTTGAAGATGATAGGTAAGAGTTATAACGCAAACGATTCAGGGATACTACAACGCCCCTTGGAGAATTACAAGGAAGTGATGGTGCCACCAAAAGTCACTGTGTACGTGTTTGGGGTAATAATTGTTTTAAGTAAATTAAACACTTGGTTTTTTAACACTTGTTTGACATTGAGTATGATAACTACATTTGATTTGAATCGCAGAGGCAATGCACATGGGATCCTCAGTGGAACCTCAAGTTAGAACAATTTGTTTACAAGGCTTGGAAATCATTGCGTGACATGTTCTACACCGTCACCCACTCGATGAATGGAGCTAAGCCTAAATGGTTCACTGAGGATGTCCACAAGGCTATGCTGGCTGTTGTTAAAGAAGATGAAACTTACAAGAGAAGAAGTGCTCAGAACAAGAAGAACAGGAGAGGTGGCTCGATGGATAACCCCATTGAACCCCCACTTTCAAGGTTCCATCTCAGCTGTGCAACATGCAAAGAAATAGTGTAATAATGAAATCTTTTCTATTCATTCTTCGTATTTGAAAGTTAAATACTTTATACGATTTTCTTTTACACTATCGACTCCGTCACATGAGCAGGCAAGCAGAATGATGGCAAGCTACCAACCCCAGTAGACTTGCTCATGCTACGTATTTCAGGATGTCCCGGGGAAAGAAGGTGCCAGCCACTCCAAAGCAAGCAAATTGTGCTATGTAAATTTTGGAGCTTTTTGAGAAAAATTTCAGCCCGTAACGGCTGTAATGCCACATTTCAACAAATTAAAAACATAGACACCTCTA
>PYUH01000508.1:100949-131952 GCA_016808085.1 Suaeda aralocaspica | reverse complement strand
AGACGGCGTTCAATGGTGGGTGTTCAAAACACACGCTAGGTCGTAGTTGATGCTCTAGTTGACCTACATTTCTACAGGAAACTTTACCTAGGCACCTTCAATCCTTTGTCCACCTAACGAGATTCCGGACTATGTGTTTTGAGGACTTTGTTGTCTCTGATTCTGATGACGATTGAATGATTGCAGCGATGCGTTTGCTGAATCTGAACGAGAGAAGAGATTCAGAATGAGAGGACGGACGAACACATTAGATCTAGATGCAGTAGTGACGGATATAGTACAGATCATAGCAGTGAATAGTTACCCTATTTCGTTCATGTAGTGCAAGTGTTTGGAATAAGATGATTATTTAGCTTAGTATTGAGCCATTGTTGTTGTCATTATGTGTAATGAACGCTTGTTGGAGATCCATTTACATGAAATGAAAATGGTATTGTTTTTTATTGGTTTTCACAGCAGAGCTTTTACTTGCATTCTGTTAGTATTCAGATTCAGTATTGTGCAGATTCGTCCCTATAAATATTGTCACTCATAGTAGTGTGTTAATAGGGTGAAATTGATTCAGGTATTCATGGACGGCGGTACTCATCGAGATGCACAGAAGAAGGGGAAAAAAGGTACAATAATTCATCATTTGGTACCGTGATCACTTGGGTGAGTCATCGCAACAACAGCAGCGTGGCAACGTGACAAGGATATCATGGTCAAATTCAGATAGAGGTTCACATCAGGGTGAACCACATGTACTACCTCGGCGCAAGAATCAGGTCAAGCGACAGATGAGTCAGGGAGGCTGGTGTTGGACCCTACTTCGTGTGGTAACAGTTTCAGATGCATATCTTCGACACGCATTGTTGTAATTTGTTTGCAATGTCTTTATTTCGTTAAACAATTATCTAAATTTGGTTGTTGTGGTTCAGGTTTGAAGATGATAAGGTAAGAGGTTGATAACGCAAACGATTCAGATGGATACTACAACGCCCCTTGGAGAAATTACAAGGAAGTTGATGGTGCCACCAAAAGTCACTGTGGATGAACGTGTTTGGGGTAGATAAATTGTTTAGTAGTAATTAAAACTTGGTTTTTTAACACTTTTTTGACATTGAGTATGATAACTAATTTGATTTGAATCGCAGAGGCAATGCACAGGGATCCTCAGTTGGAACCTCAAGTTAGACAACAATTGTTACAAGGCTTGGAAATCGATTGCGTGAATGTTCTACACCGTCACCCATCGAGAATGGAGCTAAGCCTAAATGGGTCACTGAGGATGGACAAGGCTATGCTGGCTGTGGTTAAAGAAGATGAAACTAAGAGAAGAAGTGCTCAGAACAAGAAGAACAGGAGAGGTGGCTCGAGGATAACCCCATTGAACCACCCACTTTCAAGGTTCCATCTCAGCTGTGCAACATGCAAAGAATATAAAATGGTAGGTAAATAAGATAACTCTCTTATTCTCTCGTTTAACAGTCTTTAATACGATTGACGCGCACAATATCGACGACAGGAGCAAGCAGAATGATGGCAAGCTACAAAAAGTAGACTGCTCATGCGTACGTATTAAGGATTGTCCCGGGGAAAGGAAAGGGTGCCAGCCACTCCAAAGCAAAGCAAATTGTTTGCTAGTAAATTTTGGAGCTTTTTGAGAAAAAATTTTCAGCCCGTACGGCTGTAATGCCACATTTCAACAAATTAAAAACATAGACACCTCTAAATATGCAGTATATGATTTAAGCCTTTAAGCTTAACGGAAGTAGACAGGTAATGACATAGAGCAGGGTGTAAACAAGCCAAAACACTTGAAGTTGACTTTATACCTTAAACTTGATGCCTTCTTAACACTTGTAAATACTTGATTTAGGAATTTTTACATGATTATAAGCTTAAATGAATAACAATAATGACTTGGCCATTATATTACCCACTTCTTTAGTGTTTGGCTTTTTGAGGTGAAGTTGAGCCCGTAACGGTTGGAATGCCACATACAAAAGATTAACAACTAGGCACACCTCTAAATCATGCAGGTTATGATTGTTAAGCTACTTTTTAAGCTGAATGGAGAAGAGACGGAATGAAATAGGCAAGGTAAACAGGCATTTTGACGGTGTTTGGAGTCAATTTGGGTGAACTTGAGCCCAAAACACTTTGGAAGTTGACTTTTACCTTAACTTGATGCACTAACACTTGTAAATAGCTGATTTAGGAATGTTTTACATATTATAAGCTTAAATTGAAGACAAATAGTGGGAACTTGGCCATTATATTACCCAATTTAGTGATTTTGGAGCTTTTTTGACGTGTTTGAGGCCCGTAACGGTTTTTTTATGCCCACATTTCAACAATCATTAACAACATATACCCTCTAAATATGGCCCATAGTATATGATGTTAAAGCTACTTTTAAGCTGAATGGAAGAGACGGTAATGAAATAGGCAAGTAAACAGGCATTTTGAGGTGTTTGGAGTCATTTTGGGTGACATTGAGCTCAAAACACTTGGAAGTTAACTTTTACCTTAACTTGATGCATTAAACACTTGAAAATACTTGATTTAGGAATGTTTTACATGATTATAAGCTTAAATGAAGAACAAATAGTGATTCCTCCATTATATTACCCACTTTTAGCGATTTTGGAGCTTTTTTGAGTGAATTTGAGCCAGTAACGGTTGTAATGCCACATTTCAACAAATTAAAAACATAGACACCTCTAAATATTCAGTATATGATTGTTAAAGCTACTTTTTAGCTGAATGGAAGAGACGGTAATGAAATAGGCAAGTAAACAGGCATTTTGAGGTGTTTGGAGTCATTTTGGGTGACATTGAGCCCAAAACACTTGGAAGTTGACTTTTACCTTAACTTGATGCATTAAACACTTGTAAATACTTGATTTAGGAATGTTTTACATGATTATAAGCTTAAATGAAGAACAAATAGTGACTTGGCCATTATATTACCCACTTTTAGTGATTTTGGAGCTTTTTTGAGTGAATTTGAGCCCGTAACGGTTGTAATGCCACATTTCAACAAATTAAAAACATAGACACCTCTAAATATGCAGTATATGATTGTTAAAGCTACTTTTAAGCTGAATGGAAGAGACGGTAATGAAATAGGCAAGTAAACAGGCATTTTGAGGTGTTTGGAGTCATTTTTTAGTTGTCTATGTGTATTCGTCTATTACTATGTTTGTTTCAATCAAGTTCATGTTGTAGGAAACATATCAGAACCAGGTTGAGGATTCCTCCAATGCGGAAACTCCAAAGACGCCAAATGAGATGTATTGGGAGGCAGCTGGTGGGCGCGGCAAGAAAGGTCGCGTCAAAGGTCTTGGTAGTGGTGCTGAGCTTTACTACGGGTCGTTCAGGCGATGTGGATCGTCACAACAGTACACTCCCTCTGTCGTTTCACAAATGCAAGAACATTTCGACAAGAGGGTAGAGAACGTGACAACCCTGATGCAAGAGTTCCAGCAGCAAATCAGGACCCAGATTCGTGATGAGTTAAGGCAGGAGGTTCGAGAGGAGGTCAGGAATGAGATGCAAGCAGAGATGGCCGCAATGGAGCAGAGAAACAGAGAGCATATGGAGGAGCTGATGAGTCGGATTCAGGGATTCGGCACTGACTGTTGTTCTCCGTTCCAGAGTCGTCGTAGAGACCCCAGAGATGACTCGGGTAGTGGCGTAGGTGAAGGCATTCCAGTTTAGTTACCTAGGCCTCTTGTATTTCATGATATATGATATATAGTTTAGTTCATCGCAATTATTATTATTGTTAAACTTGTTATGGTAGTATTTTATGGTAGCTGTAAGACACAAATTAATTTATTTATGTTTTAAATAGTTTGCGATGGAATGTATCATCGCAACAGAATGGAAATCGTGTTGGTCTACATAAAGATTTGCAAGTATAAATTAGGGTTTGAAGTAGTCTTTGTTTTTAGAAAGAAATTGCAAAATTCCGACGGAAATATGCAAATTGTCATATAAGAATTTCGTATAAGTATTTAAAACTATTGCGACGGAGCTGAAATTATCGTCGCAAAAAAAATGAAAATTAATGGTTGCAACTTGAGCACTGTTTGCGAGGGAATTTTCCGTCGGAAAGTAGGAATTTTCCGACGGAATTTGCAAGATTTTGCGACGGAATTTTCCATCGACAATTTAGAACAAGAGGGAATTCCATCGCAAATTTCCGTCGCAAATCTGAATTTTGCGATGGAAAATTCCCTCGCAAATTTGCGACGGAAAATTCCGTCGCAAATTTTGTTTTGCGAGGGAAAATTCCGTCGCAAAAGTTTTACGACGGAAATTCCGTAGGAAAACCCAAAATTTTGCGACGAAGGAATTAGCGACGACACGTTTCCGACGGAATTCCGTCGCAAAGCTTTTTTCCGACGGAATTTAAGGATTTAGCGACGGAATTTTTCCGTCGCAAAAAGGCTGTTTTGTTGTAGTGATCAAGGACAACAAAATCAACTAGAATGAAAAATTTTCCTACTCTAATAGGTACATCCTCTAAAACACCCTTAGGGTATTTTACAGTTCTATCCGCCTATCTGCAAAGTAAACATAGTAAATTTAAGCTCTCCCATATCAAGCTTCTGGCAAATTGATAATGGCATCACACTTACACTAGCTCCTAAATCACATAGAGCCTTATCAATAAATAAAGGACCTATATTACATGGAATTGAAAAACTGCCTGGATCCTTCAACTTAGAAGGAGATTTATTTTGAAGGATCGCACTGCACTCCTCGGTGAGTGCAACTGTCTCTATTACATTCAACTCACGTTTCCTGCTCAAAATATCTTTCAAAAATTTAGTGTAAGTAAGCACTTGAGTAATTAAATCAGTGAACGACACAGTGACTTGCAAATTTTTAACTATTTCAAGGAATTTACGAAAGTAATTATCGTTCTTACTCCTGGTTACCCTGTTCGGAAAGGGTAACAACACCTTTGAGGGAGGAATCGTATCAATAACTAAATCTGCTGCTGGAGCTTGCTTTTTTGATGCTTCCTTCTCCTTTGAGACTTCATTCTCCTTTTCTGCAGCTACTTCCTCAAGGTCTTCAGTAACAACCGAACTAGTCTTTTGTGTTCCATCTGCAGCCTTGTTAGCATCATCATCAGGCATTCTAGGACTGTCATAGTAAGTACCGCTCCTTGTTGCAATGGAATTGCAATGATCACGAGGTGGATTGCTTGATGAAGCATTTGATGGAGAAGGTTGAGGAGGAAGTTGGCCTTGTTGCCTTTGTGCTGATGATGATTGAGCAATTTGTGCTACTTGAGTATCCAATTGTCGATTGTGGGCCTGCATAGCTTCCATGGCTTTCTGCATCCGCATCATCATATTTTTCAGTTCTGAAAAGTCATTGCTAGATGGCTGTGGAGGTGCTGGGAGTGGTGGTCTACTGAAACCCGATGGTTGAGGTGGAGCAAACCGTTGAATCTGCTGTTGTTGCTGTGGTACAAAATGTGGCTGCTGCTGCGGATTTTGAACTTTGCTAGTATTCTTGTAGGAGAAGTATGGATGATCTTTCCAACCAGGATTGTTGGTGTTGGAAAATGGGTTATTCTTGTAAGCTTGAAATGCACATACTTGCTCCATAGAACTATGACATGCTTGCATACTATGCCCAAAAGAACCACATAAATCACAAAAGAAATCTGTAGCTCCCAAATGTGCGGCCATTGCAGCTACCGTCATTGGATTGGAGGATGGTGTGTTGATTTTGTCTAGCTTCTCATGAATTGCATTGATTTGTGAAGCTAAACTCTCCTATTTGTCATCTATCTCTTGTTTTCCTCTTCTCTTAGCATGTCCTCTAGGATTACCAAATTGAGAATTATGTATAGCAATCTCCTCAATTAAATCATAAGCAGCATTGACTTCTTGGTTCATAAATCGACCACTAGCAGCAGAATCAAGTAAAGCTCTACTCTCATTACCCAAACCATTATAGAATGATTGCACTAAAAACCACTTCTCGAGTCCATGATGAGGGCACATTCTCAATAAATCCTTAAATCTCTCCCATGCATCATAAAAAGTTTCATCTGTTTCTTGGTTAAAATTCGTAATTTGACTCCTAAGTTGTGTAGTTCTCTCCGGAGGATAGTACTTCCTTTGAAAAGAAAGAGCCAAGTCATCCCAACTATTAATAGTATCCATGTTTAAACCATTCAACCAAGATCGAGCTTTCTCCTTTAATGAAAATGGAAACATCTTACGTCGTATGTAATCTTGAGATACGCTAGCTTGCTTGATTGTATTGCAGTACTGAATGAAGTTATTCAAATGTAAGTTCGGATCTTCTTTCATTGTGCGTGCAAACTGATTCCTTTCAACCATGTTCACCAAAGCTGGTTTCAATTCGAAATTAAGGGCCTCTATATCAGGAACTCGGTATCCACCTCCCACTGTTGCAGAACTCGGCTGAGAATAGTCTTTTAAGGACCTTGCTTGTGGTGGTGGTGGCGTGGTTCGTCATCCCGTGGTGGGTTATTCTCGTTGAACTGTGATCCTGAAATCTCTTCCTCTTTGTCTGAACTATCGGAAATGTTCAGCTCAGCAAATAATTGTGTCAAATCAACAAGTGTTCGTTCAGAAAGGATGCTTCTTCGTGATCTCCACTTCCTTCTGCAACTCCTCTTATGCAACGATCTTTCCGGTTCAGGATCAATCCAAACCGACATACAACCTAATACCTGCACACAATCGAAACTCGAAACCGAAATGAAAACTACCTCAAAGAACGTGAAGGCTCCTTGAGGTGAAGAAATAAAACTGAAAATAAAAATAAAAGAACACTTTAAACCCGACTAATAGAATTAAAAATTGCCTCCCCGGCAACGGCGCCAAAATTTGAACAGGTTGTCGTACACCTCTCAAAAATAACCGAACAACTCTAACTAATGTAGCTAGGGAAGTAGGGATCGAATCCTCAGGGAAGCTATTAAATTCTACTAGCTCTAAAAAGCCTAAAGCGTGTAATGGGCCTTGGTGGAAATTTCGGTAAATGGTTTCTAGAACTAAGAAGACTAAGAATTGAAACTAAAGAAATGACGGGAAATTAATGATTAAACTCTATTAATAGAAACCTAGGGCTATCGATTCACTATGATCAATCAACAAACTCAATTAACACTCACTAATCAATTCATTGACATTCATTGAACTAGGGCTCACTAATTCTCTCGAACTTAGACTCCCTCAAAACTCCTTTACCGGCTCTCGCTCGCATAAATTCGTTTTTGCCTATTATTCAGTGGTCTAATTGTGGTAATCTTACCTCTCGGCCTCGATTTCAACAATAACCTAACTTACAACTAAATCTGGCCACAATTTAATTGCAATCGCTNACCACAATTTAATTGCAATTACTAGAAATCAATAATAGGAATTCAATTAGAAGCCAAGAACTAATTAGGGAACATAATTTAAATTCAAGTCATGATCATAGATCCCCTAACCCTAGAGAAAACGACTACTCACTCATAATTAAGGGAACAAAAGCAAAATTGTAATCAAACAACAACATGATCATGAACAAAGAATTAATTAAAACTAAATTAATTACTAATAAAACTAAAGTAAGAACCAAAATAGCAAAACTAATTAATCTAAACTAAAAACTAAGAAATTAAAGAGAATCATGAAACTAAAAGAATTAAAAAGCATAAGGAAAGAGATTACCAAAATAAAGATTGAATTGCATTGATTGAAAGCTTGAATTCATGAACAAAGTAATTAATCCTAAAATTCTAGAGAGAAAAAGTAATTTTGGATTCCTAGGTCTAAAAATATATTCAAAACTGGTTAGAGTCGTGCCCCCTTTACATAGAGTATGTATAGTATTTAGGTTTTATTAAAATAAAACCCACGAGCAAAAACCGCGAAGAAAAGCCGAACGGATCAAAATCCATGCTACCTGCGCCCGCATAGGTCAAATCCAATTTGTTCCCTGCGCCCGCATGGTGAATATTGAGTGAGTTCTGATACTTCTGATCTATGTTGCGGGCGCATAGGTTAAATGGGGATTAAAGGGCTGCGCCCGCATGAACCAAGTTGAGCAACATTTTGACGATCTTGCTTATTTCTTCACTCGATTCTTCGAATCTCACTCGTGACTTTTCGTGACTTGGCACGCATCCCGAGGCAAGTACGTTTTGTCTCGTTTTAGCCTCTAATGACTTCATAACTCTCTATTACGCTCCTATAACATATAAACAAAATCAAAAACCACACGTAATAACCAAAAAAGTATAAAATAACCATAAAAGGTTCTAAAAGTCAACTAAAGATGCTAAAACCGTTCCAAAACATAACTTAACATCAAAAGACGATATTTGTTCAAAACGAAGCCACAAACTTAACTATTTAGCATAAGAATCAACCGAAAATGAGGGAAAAACACAACATAAAACACATATATCAAGAAACGAAAAGAGTATTTTAATGGAATCTTACTTAGCATAATAAATAATTTTAATTATTTATGTTATTATTAGCAGGTAATCTGCCTAATGAGTGGATGTAAAATGGAATCCTACTTAGCATGATAAATAATTGTTTAGGGTAGTTTTATATATAGTCCTAAGGGCTTCAAATAAGTATTGAATATATAGTTTAAATTGAAAATAATTTGGGAATTTATGAAAATCCTAAAGTTAGTCGACGTTAGCGCTTGTTTGGTTGCCATGGGGATTGAATTCCAACACGCATTTAAAATACACACGAATTTAATACCCTTATACAAATTATAGGAATTTGCCATTACTTGATTGGTTGTGAAAATTGTAAATTCATAGGAATTTTCAATCACCTAGGGGGATTGGGTATTTTAATTCCCCATCTTGTAGGAATTTGGAATTCTACAAGATTCTGCAAACCTACAATTTTAGGAATTGAGGGCAGCCAAACAACTCCATTACTGAAAAATCACGGTTTTTGTGAATTCCTATGGGAATTAAGAACAACCAAACAAGCATGAATTGTTTAATTTCACTTAACGTTTCTATTTATAACTCTATATATTTAGCCATAAAGGTTACGTATAGCATTTTTCTGCTTTTTTTTTTTAACGTTATTAATGGTGGGGTAATCTATTTTATGGGTGGATGTGGCAGCTAGGAATGTCAACAAGCCGAGTCGAGCCGAGGTAGTAGCTTGTTTGAGCTAGGCTTGGTAACTATTAATTGAGCTCGAGCATAACCTAACTTTCAAAATTGTTGTTCAACCTTGGCTCGTTAAAATTTGTAGTGTTCAAGCTCGTTTATTTTTTTTTGAGCTCAAGCTCGAATCAAGCCTATAAGTAAACGAGGTTATGAATAAACGAGCCTTTTAAATATTTTTTTTATCATCTCTTTACAAAATTTATGCAACGAAATATATACTCCATATTAGAAGCATAAATATAATAATTAATAAAAGTGAAAATTTTAATGCAATGACAACTTATTCAAATAATAATTAAATTTAGAAGGAATAAAATATAATACAATGCATTTATATTTGTAATCAATAATTATATTACATTAAAAAAATCGTGCTTTAATGAGCTACAAATGAGCTATAAACGGGCTATGACCGAGCTTATAATCAAGCTATGAACGAGTTGTTCGCGAGCCTTAGTGAGCGGCCGAGTATAAGCTGTTCGAGTGAAGTCCGTTCATTAATAATAAGTTGTTCGAGTGAAATTCGTTCATTAATCGAGCTTGAAAATTTTGTTCATACTCATTTATTTATATATGAACGATCATTGACCAAGCTTGCTCACGAGTGTATCGGCTCATTGACATCGCTAGTAGCAATGTCTAGTTTATTTGTTTGTTTGTTTTTTTATTATTTAATAGTGGTAAACACAAATTTATTACCCAACATTATAATGTCTAAATTCTAAAATTTTCATAAGGGCGTGTTTTCTCTATGGCAGGTTGCACCATCAATCAATGGTGCGACCATACATGTGAATATCATCCTTCTGTTCTAGGTTTCATAGCAATGGTTACTTAGTAGAACAACGATGGTTACATGTTTGAATAATGATGGTTACTTATTTGAACAATGATGGTTACTCGCGTTCTACATACACTTATTTAAGCAATTTCTTACTTATTTGAATTGTAATGGCTAATTATTTGAACTATATATATTATTTACTTATAGGTTACTTTGTTAAATATTGATGGTTCGTTACTTGTTATAAATGTTGATAATTGAAGATTAATTTGTTATTAACATTGTGGTTACATAATTGAACAACGATAGTTACTTTTTAGAAGAATTATGGTTACTTATTATTGATAATTGTAATTTACTTGTTAATAATAACGTGGTTACTTATATGAACAATGATGGTTACTTTTTAAAAGTGTTATGGTTACCTATTAGTAGTAATACTGAGGTTACTTGCATTGTGGTTACTTATTGATAATTGTGATTTACTTGTTAGTAATATTAAGGTTATTTATATGAACAATTGTGGTTACTTTCTAAAAGCGTTATGGTTACCTATTAGTAATAGTTCCGAGGTTACTTGTTAGTAATATTGTGATTACTTATCAGACTAATGATAGTTACTTATGCTAAAAGTGGTTACTTACTTTAATAATCTGGTTTATTACTTTGTTGGAATATGGATATAGAACTTACAAATTGAAAAAAAAATATATATAAGAAATCAAATACCCTAAGAATCTTAATTCTACAATAAACTCAAGATTCGTATCAAAAAAGTCAAATTCAATATAAATGGAGATGAAATTTAAGAATCTAAAATTTCGAAATACATTGAACATTAAACATTCAATATTGTTGAAAAGAAAATTCAAGATTAATTGCTAGATTCATGAACAAGCCAAATATTGCTGCATAATTCGCATAAAAAAGGAAGAAGATTAGAGGAATAGGGAAGAAGAAGAACAAAGAGGAGAGAGAAACGAAGGCTGACGATTGGTTTCTCTTAAAACCCTAGGTTTTGATTGGGCTGCCGCACCATTTAGTTATTGTCCAACATGTTGCATATAAGACAAAGTGTTTTCGTAATTATTACATGTATCTCTATGAAAGTGTTAATTGTACATTATCTCCATAAATTGATACGTCATTTCTCTTTTTTTTTAATTTATTGTATGTTTGATAATATATCGATTTATTTTTCTTACTACCTTACCAGTTACCACTACAAAAAAAAAAGTCATGCATTTAGTTACGAATCACATCTGCTTTTTAATTCATAAATTTTATTGCTATTTGGAGTTAGGGACGAAAGTAGACTTTTGATGCACATCATTGTTTAAAAAAAGCGTCGACAAAAAATATTTGAGAAGAATTGCCGAATTTTTATCTCTAATTTAGATTTTAGACACATAAATTTTCATTGCTAAATATCCGTTTCTAAATTAGAGACAGATTTTAAAAAGTAAGATATAAAATTTGATATATAAACACTCATTGTTGAGTATTAACCAAAATAATTCGTCACTCACTAGAACAAATATTGCTAACATTGATAGTAGAGATTGATGGCAAGGTATTTAAAGATTCCAAAGCATCTTATAAGTATCACTAAATTAATTTTATTTTAAAATTTTATGCATATTTAATAAAAAGATTTTAAATTAAAACATGCATCGCACGAGTCCTATACTAGTTATAAGTAAAGTGAGAATCACTAATCCAACACCAAAAATTTGCCATTGTTATGTTTAAACTCGATCTATTGAATTTGTCATATTTGGAGTTTTGTTACTTTTATAAAGTTTTGTTAAATTTTTTAAAGATAAAAACTCTCTCTTATAAACTACTCCGAACGGATATTCATTTTCCAATAATAAAAAAGCAAGATTCTAAAAAGTATAGTGATTTCTACTTAAGGAAAAAAAAAACTGTATCGTAATTACTACATATAATCGATCAAATAGATGATAATATATAAGTTGTATATTAAATAGCTTGATGAGTTTGTACAATAATTATTAAAAAAAAAAAAAAATCCTACATTAAATAGTTCTAATAGCTTTTTTCCCCAATTGTAAATGTTTTCTAAGAGCATCTATAACAAGAGGTTTGTAAGTGGTATTTTGATGTTTGAAAAATAAACTTTTTGTTGTTAGTGGTGTGAGGTAAGATTTGAAAGCTGAAAAGGGCTTGAAATTAGTGGTTGATTTGTATAAGTGAGGTAGCATGTTGGTTGGGTCTTGAGTAAATGTTGTAAAATATTTGTTGAGTAATGGACCCATCCATAAATCCTTAAAAGCTTTGAACTATTATTGATGGAAGGTTGTTGAGCAACAAATTTGTATGAAAATAACGTGACATATGAACAATCATTGTGAATCTCCTCAATACTTATACAAAAATTGTATCACAGGAAATAATCTCATACAAGTCAATATAGTGATATCTCCAATAAACGACCACTAGTGAAATGGTGCCTAACTTTTGGTATTTGAAAGTAAAAAAAATTAAAGTTCAATGGTCAATTATAGGACAACTTCAACTTCTCTTAGGATAATTTTAACATATCCCACCACCAGCTGTGATGTACACGGACAAATTGCTTCTGGGCCAAATTTTTCGTTGACTTGAAAATAGTCATTATGTCTTGGATATGAAAAAAATAATATAAATAAATAAATAATTAAATATTCTTGACTTGAATTTAAATTTAATTTTGCGACTTGAAAAATGTGCTAATATCTCTAACTTAAAATAAATTGTGAATTATGAAAAAACACCTCCTATGAGTTAGAGGTGAGCTACATCTACACTTTCACATTGTGTTATATACAGCATGCCTTACGGTTATTAAATGGTGCGGCTACTCCTAAATTCTTAAGTTTTAGAAAAACCCAATCGTTGTTGGGGTCGTCGCTGTTGTTTCTCACTCTCATCCGCGTTCTTCTTCCTTTTTCCTCTCTTCATCTTTCTTATTCCTCTTTTCTTCTTCCTTTTTATGTGAATTCAAAGCCAATTGAGATTTGTGAATGAATTTAACAACTAAAACTTGATTCTTCTTTTCAATTATATTGAAAGTTTAATGTTTAATGTGATTTTAAAATTTTAGCGTCTTAAATCTCTTTTAATCAATTCAATTTTTAACACAAGTCCTTAGTTTGTTGAAAAATTCTTTGGATATCCGATTTCTTATAAGTAACATTATTCTTAAATTGTAAGCTCTATATTTATATTCCAACAAAGGAACACATATTATTGAAGCAATTATTCTGATAAGTAACCACAGTGTTACTAACATGTAACCTCTATACAATTATTAATAGGTAACCATAACGTTTCTAAAAAGTCACCATTGTTCATATAAGTAACCACAATATTACAAATAACTAAATCACAATTATCAGTAAGTAACCATAACTCTTCTAAAAAGTAACTATCATCGTTCAATTATGTAACCGCGATTCAATAACAAGTAACCTCGACCTAATAAGTACCTAACTAATCATTATTGCTTAGTCAAGTAACTATCAATGTTCAAATAAGTAACCATGCATAATATTATTAGTAATTAACATGGGTATTACTAATGATTCACCATCACTTTATTATTTAGTAACCATTACACTTTAACTATTAACTATCAATATTTTAAAAAGTAACCTATAAGTAAGTAAAACTCTTTTTTAAATACATAATTAATAATAACCTCTATATCTTTATGAAGTAACCATCAATCATTATTTATATAAGTAATTCACACAATTCAAATAATTAATCATTGCAATTCACATAAGTAATTAGAAGTTGCTTAATAAAATAACCATCATTGTTCAAATAGTTAACCATCATTATTCAAATATGTAACCATCATTGTTCTACTAAGTAACCATTGCAGTGAAACTCAAAACAAAAGAACAATTTTCACATGCATGGTCGCACCATTATTTGACGGAGAACCTGGTGCACAGAAGTCACACCCCCATACTTTCTCATCACAACATAACATACATTAAAGAAGATATTACGTTATACTCACTCTATTCCTGTTTATTTTTTACAGTTTCCATTTTTGTTGTTTTCCTCTAGAAATTGTATCCATTGTTTTCCTTAATTAACAATAAAAATCACAACTTTAATATCATCAATATCAACATATTTAATTCTTCTTAATTTTTGCGTAAAAGTGAAACCATAAAATATAAAAGGGTTTTTCTAAGCTATACCCTCGAGTTTTTTGTTTTTCTAAGGTGTGCCCCATAACCTTTTTATTTCTCACATGTGCCCCTTAACTAATTACTTTTAATTTGCGGTATCCTACCTAAATTTTTTTCCTAACAGATGTTAGGTTTTACCTTAAAGCCGTTTAATAAATGCAATTTTTTTTCTAAGTTATACCCCCATAATTTTCACTTTTCTAAGGTGTGTCCTAAAGTTTTATTTTTTCTCAAATATACCCCTAAGTAATTATTTTTTATTAGTACTAACCTTTACCCTTAGTATTTGTAACTAATGTTATGTTTTCCATTTACTACTTGCTTCTCCTCTTAGTAACCTTTACCTTTACTATAAAAGTAAGTTTGTGTTTCCGTGCTTTAACTTGCTTATCAAATACACTATACACTCATCATCATCGAATCAACAATTATGAAATCATCAATATTCACACATCTATCATCACCTCACCCTTAATTTCTCACTCCAACACCCACTAACTTCAAATAACGTGAAAAGATTTAAAGTTTGATAAATCTTTTCAAAACCCTTCATTTTAATTCAAAGCTATAATCAGGTTTGAGACTCCACATCAATTCGTTGCCAAACATAGTTGTTGAGGTTGATTGGTTGAGGTGTTATAGTGTTTGAATCATTGCATTGAAGGTGTTCGACGAAATGTCTCAAAGAAAATGTATTAATTTGTTCAAGTACTTGTTAGTTAAATATTAGGAATTGTTGTTGAGAGCTTAATATCCTCTATTTTGGCTTTATACCTTGCAATGGAGGGTTAACAAGGAGGTTCTTACTGATAAAAAATAATTGGTTTAGAGGTATACCTTGGAAAAAACAAAATTTTAGGACACACCTTAGAAAAATTAAAACCTCAGGGGTATAACTTAGAAAAACTCAAGTATAAATTAAGAAAACTCAGAAAATTAGAAACTAAGGTCTACACTAACACCAGATTAATGGACAGGTTAGTGCTGATTAAAAGTAATTAATTGAGGGGAACAGTTGAGAAAAAAAAAAGTTATGGGGCACATGTTAGAAAAACAAAAAGCTCGAGGGCATAGCTTAAAAAAAACCCATATAAAATTAAACAGGGGAAGTACTAGTTGGGCGATTGACCACCTACATAAGTCAACTTATATACTTCGTATAAATGATTGATTGTTATCAGGGACAGACCTAGAGGAGTAGCACAGGGTGATACGTGTGGGCCTGGGGCTTTGGAGGCCCATGTGCCCTTTCTTATAGGACATTTGAATGTCGTGTTAGTTTGTTTGCATAGTGTGAGTATGTTTGGCTTGAGGGTGAGTCTAGAAACTCAAAACTCAAGTAGAGAAGTCGCCACTGTCCTCCTTTCGGGAGCTAATGGAACCCCATTAGGTCATAGCCCAATGGCAAAATGACAGTTAAGGATAAGAAGGTCTCATACCTCTGGATTCGAGGACGAGGATAAGGACAATAGTAGGTCACAGTGTACCCCCGCGTATAGCGGCCTCTACTTGTTCTCATGTGTAATTTCACAATCATAATATCGAATTTTAGCAATCAAATTTCCGGTTTAGACCTACAAACACGTATGGAAATAAGGCTAGGCGGGTTTTGATTAATGCACACATAATACCGTTTTATCATCCATGGGTGATCGTGTTGGGATTAGATTGATTTTAATCTTTGATTTAGTGGAAGCATGCTTTTATGTCTTTTAAGCTAAACATGGATCCTATTTGACCTGAAATCATTAAACATATAGCATGGATCACATAAAACTTAGAGCACGGTTTCTACTTAAGATTGGATTTAGTTAAGGTTGAACCATCAAATAGTCAATGTTACATGAATATAAATTAAAAACATGTCAATTATCTAATAGAGAATTAAAAAAACATAATCATGTAAACTAACTCATTGAAGAACTCACTTTGATGATTTCGATATTGTTGGCCTCATTAGAAGTACCTTTCGTGCAAGTTGACAATCCTTTAGAACCGAGAGCTTGAAGAACCTTAATTAATTAGTAATGATAATAACATTATGTGTTTGGCACAATTTTCGAAGGAGGGTACGAAAATTGAGGGAGTTTTAGAGAGAGAAAGTAATGAGTTAGAGAGAGAGAGAGAGAGAGAAGAGGTTGTGAAGATGTGAATTGATGATTCTGTGTTGTATAAAGGTTGGAGGGGGGTATATATAGTGTTGGAAGGAAGGTCATTGACCGCCAAGACGCTAAGGAAGCACTAGGACGCCCAATAGTGAGCACCAAGACGCCCATGGAGCGCCAGGACGCTCGAGGCGAGTGCTAGGGTGCCCACTAAGCGCTGTGGCGCAGCCCCTTTGGGCGCTGGTTGGGCGCTATGGCGCTCAAAGCTCTGAGTTTCCATATTTATGCGGAATATATCCGATGCTTCCTTATTTCATATATTTTCTTCCATAAATTGAATAATTCTGAAATATTACAAGAATATACGAAATTTACTTCCTTAACACTATTTATACACTTCCATAACCTAGAGTTGCCATAAACCGAACAAACCTTTCTAGAAGGTTCATCGAATCCGGTCACATTCGTACGCTTAAATTAATTTATTTTATTTTCGAAAATGAATTTAGAATGAATAATGAAAATAATAAAAATGAAAATAAGAAAATCATTTTAAGTGTACTTCAACCGTTATAACTCATCATCGATTAACCCCTATCGACAACAGTTTTATTTATTTATTTATTTTCAAGCACTCGACTTTCAAGAATCGGACATTGTTGCGACGTGGTACACGATAATCACCGGCCGTTAGATGGGACCAAAAATAGGTGGCTACAACACGTGATACCCCTCTTTGGGAAAAAAATAATGTTTAATTAAAAAAAAAACGCGTTTTACGCGTGAGAAGTAGAGAAGGGGCAAGAGCGTAGAACCCAAATAACCAAATTAGCAATTTACCCCCCAAACCCTTATTTTCTCTATCTTCTCTCTATCGACCCTCTCATCTCTTCTCTCTCTTTCGAGTTTTGTATCATCCTTAGCCCGGCGACAGATGGCCCGACTAATCTGAGATCTCATCTCAACGAGTCACCGCCTTTGGCCTTCTTCGTCATCCACTCGTTTTCTGCTTTCCTTCTTCTTCGGCCTTCCGTCTTCGTGAATCGTCTCTGTGAAAATTGTCTCTACAGCTACTGGTGGCACTGCAGTGGTGAGTTAAATTAAAATCTGATTTTTTTTTCTTTTTTAATTTAGTAAAATTAAATACTGATTTTTTTTTCATTTTTAATTTAAGTTAAGTTTATTTCATTTACTACCTCTGTTTTATATTACTTGCAACATTTGTTAGAAATGGATGTTTCAAATTATTTGCAACTAATATTTTCTTTCCTTTTTAAGTTATCTTTTCTCTCTCCTCTTCACATGCATCTCTAATTTTTTTACTCTAATAAAAAAATTTTGCCTAGGAGTCCGTGCAACATTTATTGTTGCAACTAATATGAAGCGGAGGTAGTATGTTTTTTGGTAATTAATTGACATTACATATATCCTATTTAGACGTTGTTTCTTAATTTTTTTAAATTATGATTTGTTTATTTCAGATTTGTAAGCATTTGTTCATCTGTTTGAGTGTTTGACTGCGAGTAAGTGAGTTTAATCTGTTTTTTTTCTGATTTATTATTGACTGATTTGTTAATTAATCGGATTTACTTAAACTTTATAATATGTTGACTAATTTATATTTGTTTTGTTTAATGTGACTGATTTATATTTGTCAACCTGATTTTTTTTCCTGATTTTAATGTGGCTGACATATATATTGGTAATGATTTTATATAATCTAATTCTATTTAATGTAATTTTATATAGTCTGATTTAATCTGATTTTTTTTACTGATTTATATTGACTGACTTTTCTTTTTTCTTTTTTTTTTCCTGATTTATATTGACAAATTTATATTTGAGCTTAAGTTTTTTTCTTATTGTGATTTAGTCATGTTTAAATTTGTTTAATTTGATTTAGTGATGTTTTAATTTGTATTAACACTCAAAATTGACTTGTACTGAGATTTAGTGATGTTTTAATTTGTATTTAGTTTTGCAACGAGACTAAAAATTAACTTGAATATGTAAGACATGAATAGCTGAATTACATTTAATACGACAACAAATCCAGAATAATGAACTAAACTAAGTTAATTGCATATGATAATTTTCAGAATCACGAAAAGAAAATATGGAAAAGATATTTTAAGTTTTTTCTCAAAAGAGAAACGAATATAACTTAGACAAGGTTCTAACCACCATTCTCCCACTCAAGCAAGTGAACCAACACAACAAAATTCACCCCCACGTCAAGAAGCACAATAAACACCAATTAATCATGAAAATGAAGAACAAGCAACATAAGCAAGTTTTGAAGGAACTTCAAATTATAGGACCCAAGTTAGTAGTAGACAAAGACTAACGGCTTTGGATGTTGCTAATCTTCCTCATGACCTCGGTCTGAGAAGAAAGATAAGTGACTTTCATCCTAGTGATTTGGGTGACATTAATAGACATTACATTGCTAGGGAACCTTGCCAACATGACAATCATGCCTTTCCTCTTAGACCTTTTGGGAAAAAAAAATCATAGATCCAACCCCAATTGGTTTAAAGATAGCGATCTTGGCTTGAATTTAGTGTTGAGAAGGATTATGCGCTTTGCTTTGCTTGCTATTTATTCAAGGATGACGATGTAGGGTCTGATGCTTTTGTTAGTACTGGGTTTAGAACTTGGAGTCTAACTGATGCATTTGTTACCCATATTGGAGATCATAGAGTTTATATAGTGATGCTATGAAGAAGCTAGAAGATTTTAAAAATCAAAAGGGTTCTATTATCTCTGGTTTAGCACAACAATCTCAAGAAAGCAAAGAACGATATGAAAAGAGATTAAAAGCTTCCGTTAAGTGTTTAAAGTGGCCCTTACTTCAAGGATTTCCCGCTTGTGGTCATGATGAAAGTGTGTCTTCTTCGAATAGGGGAAATTTCTTAGAGTTGTTGAAATTTCATGTTGAAGATAGAGATATAAAAGAAGTTGTTTCAGATAATGCCCCTCTAAGTTTTCAAATGACATCTCCTACTATTAAAAAAGATATAATTAATGCTTGTGTTAGTTTGACAAAAAGAGTAGTAGTTGAAAAAATTATTGATGATTTCTTTACCATTTTAGCTGATGAGTCTGCTGATATTTCTGACAAAGAAAATCTAAGACTTTGTTTGCGTTATCTTAATAAAAAGGGAGAGGTACGTAAAGGTTCTTGGACTTGTACATGTTGCCAAGACTACTTCCTTGACTCTTTAAAAAAGCAATTGAGTCACTTCTTATGGAGCATTCTTTAAGCCTTTCACAAGTTTGGGGTCAAGGTTATGATGTTGCTAGTAATATGTCTGGTGCAATTAGAGGTCTTAAAACTCTAAATATGGATGAAAATAAATTTTCTTATTATGTTCACTGCTTTGCACATCAACTTCAATTGACTCTTGTTTTTGTTGCCAAGAAGAATAGTGATTTTGAGTGGTTGTTTAATGATGAACTTCCTCTTTTGTTGAATTTTGTTGGTGGTTCACCTAAGAGAAAAGAATTCCTTAGACAAAAACAAAGATATCGTGTAGTTGATGCTTTATCTTTTTGTGAAGTTAAAGCGGGAAGTGGATTGAATCAGGAGCTTGCATTGAGTCAACCATGTGATATTCGTTGGGGTTCTCACTTTAAAACAATTAAAAATGTACTTTACTTGTATGTTCCTATCCTTGAATCACTTGATGAGATTGCAAAAAGTACCACTGGAGTAGGTGATAGGAGAAAAGCATGTGGAATTATAAAGATATTGATGTCTTTTGATTTTGTTTTTGTGGCACACTTGGTGGGCACTATATTTGGAATTACTAATAATTTGAATTTGGCATTGCAAAGGAGTGATCAAGATATTGTCATTAATGCTATGAATATGGTTGATATGACTAAGAGAAGTTTGCAAAGGTTAAGAGATGATGGATAGCAAACTCAATTGAACAAAGTCACTTCGTTTATGGAGAAGCATAGCATTGAGATTCCTGACATGGAGGCAAGGTATGTTGAGCCAGATAGAAGATTTTTCCGAGGTAATTCCCCTTTTGTGAGTAATCTTCACCATTTTCAAGTTGAAGTCTTTCTACATGTCATTGATCAACAATTGCAAGAACTTGAAAAGTTTTGATTAAAATAACTAAAGAATTGCTTATTTGTATGTCTTGCTTTAATCCCACTAATCGATTTGAATCATTTGACATACCAAAGTTGATGTGTCTTGTGGAGTTTTATGAGAATGAATTTCCAAGTGGTGACTTGATTTTGTTTGATTGTTTACTTAGAAATTTCCTTGATGATATGCAAAATGATGAAATATTTTGGAATTTGAAGAACCTCAATGAGCTCTGTATGAAACTAGTTAAAACAAGAAAGTGTGATGTTCACCCCCAAGTATTCTTGCTTTTGAAGTTAGTGTTACTCCTCCCCGCAGCTACGATAACCGTTGAATGAGCTTTTTGTGGAATGAATTCTATCAAAAACAAGTTGCAGAATACCATGGGAGATCAATCGTTGAATGATAGCTTTGTTTCATATTTAGAAAGAGAGATGTTATTATATAAAAGATGATAGCATAGTAAATTGGTTTCAAAATATGAAAATCCGAAGAGAGCAACTTTAATTTTTATTGATCATTGTATTAACTTAAATTTTTATTAGTCATTGTATTAACTGTAATGGAAGTTTAATTTGCAACTTTTTATTTATGAACCGAATTGATGAATCCGAACCTTTTGTTGTTAAACCGAATCGATTGATCCGAACATCAAAATTTTTGGAGTGCTTTACCTATTTGAAATTCCTAGACCCGCTCCTGATTGTTATATATTGTGGAGTTACACTTGTGTGTAGACGAGTAAGACGAGTGATTTTTTTTAGAAAAATGGTTGATTATTATGTCGTACTCGTATCAAATTTTATCAAGAGTTAATTCTCTAGTATAGATTAAATTATGTTTGGGTGGTAAAATACACTAACATATTAAGGATATCATTGATTGTATCTACAATACGCTAAAAATTGGATATGCCATAAAACTTAATTGAACTCCAAATACCCATGAAGTATCGTATCAGTGTCGGATAAAAACTGAAACATGGGTAAAATGTTGTATACGTGCAACCCAGCTAGGTCATACTTGTGATCAAGGTGATTGTATTTGTCAAGCAATATAGTCTGACAAGCTCTTAGTGTTCATAAAGAGATTAATTCCTACATGTAGCGTGTCAGATGGATCTAATTTCGGTTAAAGGTGGGTTTTAGATTATTTCAATTAAACTTCAATTCACTTCAGGTTGGTTAACTTATACAACATATTGCATCATGGTCACTTCAGTTCAATTCGAGTCATTGATTTTTCGGACTTAGTACAGGGCGATTTCAGTTTCGGGAGTTTTTAAGTTCATGCCCAATCCATATATTTCAAAATTTGTTGCTCAATAACAATTTTACTCACTATCAATCCTAATCTCAAGTTACAAGTAATTTTCACTCGAGATTATTTCAGCTACAATATACATTACACTCAACCTAATGAATTACAACCCAAGCTAACACCCGTATCGATGGGTAATACAAGGAGAGAAAGAGAGGAGGGAGAATAATAGTGGACAAATGTTCTTTAATGGATATAACAAATGTATTGTGTCAGACCTCTTTGACTAAATGTTGTTCTCAGAAGGTTTGAACAAATATAAGGCTTCACCAAGTTTATTGACAAACAAAATTTTTCACCAACATTTTTCATGAATGAATTTTTAAAGGAAGATGTGGTTATTTTTTGTTCCTTTCTTGTTTATGTTTAAATTAAAAATAATTGTGGATTAGTTTTTATTTTTTTTTTTTATTTTAAGATAATGAAAGAAAACAAAAAATTTGGCATCCCTTCTAACCAGGATGGTACCTTATTTGTCCTCCTCAACTATAACATTTAATTGAGAAGGAGTACAATCAATAATCATAGAGTCTACTGGTAAATGTCCTTCACTTGCAACACAATCTGCCTCTTGGTTCCTTTCTCTGTAGACGTGACAAATAGTATAATATTGAAGACTTTAAAGCATAAACTGCACCTCGTTAACTAATTTGACAATTTTCCATGGTGAATTATAAAGCCTCTTAACCGCATTGATGACGATGAGATTGTCACCTTCAATTTCAATACTAGTAAAACCTTCTGAAATTGCAAATCGTAAGCCATTACGTAGAGCTGTAATTTCCACTATAAGAGCATTTGAGCCGAGAATGGAATCATGGGCATGATAAAATTCCCAAAACTGTCACAAAGGAGAAAACCTGCCTTTGGAACCTCTGTCGAAGTTTAACTTGATGGATGGGGGTAAAGGCGGAGTCCACTTGACCAAAGTGGGAGGGGAAATGGATGGCTGAGTGTGAGAAGTTGACTTAGACAAGGTATTAATGTGAAGATGTGTGCAGTGATCCACTCATTATATAGAATGATCAAGTGAAAAATGACACGTAGGGCATTAAGTGGTTGAGTTTCGAAAATAATAAAGTTTATTTCTTTCCAAATGGACCAAAAGACAAAGACTACCTTTGCAAGCAGATTATTCTTATGAAGGTTTGTAATCATTGATTTGAAGTCGACAAAGTGTGTGTTGAAGGTTAGAAATTCTTTATCTTGGAGTGGTTTAAGTCTAGAAGAGTAATTAGGCAATGTAGAAAAAGGTGATCAAGAGTTTCCTCACAAGTTTCGCATAGAGGACATGTATTAAAATTTATAATTTTTCGTGCAAATATACAGTGTCTTACTGGAAAATTATCATGTAAAATCTTCCATAAAAAATCAGTAATTTAGGTGGTAGGCTTAAATTTCATATCCATTTAAACTTCTAATCAAAAGAAGTGGAAGGCGGCAAGTCATGTGTCACCCAAGTGGCAGTTTCAACCGAAAAATCGCCGGTTGAAGTTACACCCCATATAGGAGAATCGATAGAAGCGATTGTTGGGATGGGATTACATTTTATGTGTTGAAGTTTATGACCAAGAATTAAAGGTAGTAAGAAATCAATATGCCAAGTGTGATTAGGAAGTAAACAATCTGACACTGTTAGGTTAGTGTCTATTTAAGAAGCATTGAGACTTAATAGTTGGACCAAGATTGTTTGGAAGGCCCAATTATCAAACCAAGAAAGAACACTATTTCCATCACCTATCTTCCGCCTAACACCCTTTCTAATAATGTTCCGTTGAAGCAAAATTTGTTTCCAAATAAATGAGTCCTTTGGTTTTGGAGTGCACTCCATAAAAGATTGTTGATTAAGGTACTTATGTGAGACCAACTTTGCCTAATAATTGTTTGGTTGAAAAAACACTTTTCATTTTAATTTAGCTAAGAAGGCATTATTAGTGGGAGCTGTTTTGCAAAATCCTAGCCCCCTTAAGGTTTTCAGGTGACAAAAGTTAGTCCATGAAATGAGAGGAATTCCATTCTTATCTTTATGTTGTTTCCATCACTGCAAAGTGTCCAAATTTTTGCATGTACTAGTGGGTATCTTAAATGTCACCATTTGAAAAGAGGACAATGACTATAAGTTGCTTTGTACTACAGCTCTTCCGACTTTGGAAATTAACATATTTTCCCAAACTTTGAGTTTGGAGTCAGTTGTCAAAATAATATGAGCAAAATCATTTTTAGCAGGGTGAGAGTTGCCAAAGAAACCTCCAAGATAGAGCCCCAAAGTTGATTTTGGCATTATATTAAACTCAAAAGCTAATGGATGTTGTCTAGGAACTGGAACTTTAATAGAGAAAAATACTGCAAATTTTTGAAAATTTATGAGTTGCCCACTAGCAACCATAATATTATCAATAATGTGATGTAGGTTGCGGGTTGAAGATAAGCCTTGGCAAAAAGTAAACTGTCATTCGCAAACAAAAGGCCAGGGACTAAAAAAGAACCGGTTGAGATTTTAATACCTAATCCAGAAGTCCTGGCTTGACCAGAACTATAAAGGCGACGAAGAAGAACTTCCATAAAAATAAAAATAAATATGGTAGTAAAGGATCACCTTGACAAGTCCTCTAGAAGGTTGGAAAAAAAGCAATACTTTTCCCATTTATGACCAACGAATATGAGGTCGTTGTTACACAAGTTTTCACCCAATTAACAAAAGTTGATGGAAAACCAAATTCGTAGAGACAAGCCAATAAGAAATCCTATTCAACTCTGTTACATGCCTTTTCCATGTCTAGTTTGAGAACAAACCATCCCGTTTTATTTTTAGACTTTTTAAAATCATATAAAACTTCTTGAATAACAAGAAAATTATCTTGAATTGATCGACCAGGAAGCAAAACTCCTTGAAAGGGACTAGTAATATATCATTCAAAATATGGGTCATTCTTTTAACCAATATTATCTAAATGGCCTTGTAAATTGTATTACATAAACTAATTGCTCGAAAATGGTTCAAGGTTTCAGGCGAGTCATTCTTAGGAATAATATTGAGTAATTAATGTGTGATTAAGCTGATTGGGCAATGAGCCATGGTAATTGAAAAAACAACTTATCGCATCGATGATGTCTACCTTCAATAAAATCAAAAGATTTTTGAGCCGAATCCATCGAAACCCGGAACTTTGTCTGGATTCATATCAAAGAAAGACACATGAGTTTCATCTGGTGTAACTGGAGACACTAATTGCGTAAATCTAAATTGACAGCAGAGTGGAGGTTCAAAGAATGAACTCGTGGATGATCAATGTCTGAAGTAAATCGCTTTTTAAAATCATGTAGAAGGACATTTGCGATATTAACCTAATCATTATGCCAAACATTATTTGCATCTCGAATATGAAAATTGGTATTTGATTTAAACCTTTTGCAAAACTTAGAATGGAAATATTTGGAATTACGATCAATTTGAGTAAGCCAAGTTTTCCTATTTTTAGTACCCCAAATTTTTTTACTATAGGGAAGCAAACGTTCTCGTTGCCTTAAAAGTCGTTGCAAATGAAGTTCTATAAAAGGGTTAAAAGGTTGTGCCATGAAATTATTTTGAGCAATAAAAGATTTTAATACTACTCCGTACTATTATCCAATTGCTTATACTACCTCCGTTAACGTTTACTTGCAACACTTTCTATTTCAGGATGTTACTAAATATTCGCAACACTTCATTTTTTTCCTTATGTGGTAATTTTATTTGTCTGAAATGATGACAATGCCCCTGCATTATTCTTTAAGTAAAAAGTTAGTAAATTGATTTTATGATTAAGGAACTTTAATCATTTTGCATTTCACGTTAATTACTCCCACCAAAACAGTGTTTCATCTCCCAACAACTACTTATCAATCCATTTACTGATTTCTGGAAAACTCTTTAACATGATTTCTTTCATCTTCAACCACCCTTATTCATCTTCAGTTTAACTCTCTCACCTATTTCATTGCCCCTTTATTCTTCCTCTCTCAAACCCTAAAAACTTTCGCCTCTCAATTCATTAAAAAATAAAAGGGAGATCCAACACCGTTGAAGAAGGCTCTCATCGAAACAAAAAGTGAAAAAGAAATCCAATACCTTTTTTTTGATGATCGAAGGTATTGAAAAAGGGGCTAGGTTTCCAAAATCTGCCAACTACTCTAGTGAGCTGCGAAACATTTGAATCGCAACCTTTTGAAAGCACTTGGTGAAGCGATCAGTGCTGATGACGTCAATCTCAAAGGGAAGAAGCCTTCTCCTTTAGGTCTAAGCGAAAGGGGGTGCCTAGGGTTATAAACCCTATAGGATATCTCCTCCGTGTTAGGAGATCGTCGAAGAGGAAGGCGAAAAGTGGTGTTAAGATTTGTGACTTTGATGATGAAACCCCCCAAAGTGGGGAAATCATTAGTGAAATGGCTCTCGCTGTTGAGCCACTTGAAAAACCTCCACTTGCTGCTGAGGTTCCCAACCTCTACCGTGACGAGTCCCCTATCTTGGCCTTACCTACCATACATGAATCACCCAGTGACGATGACACCAACTGAAGTTGGTCAGTACAGTCCCTTACATTTCCTTCTTTGTTGACTAAGTTAATCTTAATTTGGTGATTCTAACTTATGTTATTCGTGTCTAATTCTGTTTATTTTTGCAATCTGTTCTGTTCTTATTTTTTGACTGTCACTTGTAATCCTCATTTTTTGCGTATGATTGTGAAGTTGTTGATTGCTTTTTGTTGTTATTATTGTTGGTGTATATGATGGCCTTTTATTCACCTTTTTGTTCATTATGTTTATGATGAAATGAGTTGCTACAGTTCATATTATGTCATTCCTACTAAGGCCACGTGAATATTGGTTACTGATTATGTGAAATTGTTGTTGTTATTGGGTGTTTTAGTCCCTTTTGTTTTTGGTTGTTGATTGATGGGTGATGTTTACCCTTAAACTGTATATGGCTTTCCCATTGATTGTCATTAGCAGTTTACCAGTTTTATTTGTTTGTGAAGTGCCTTACAATTATCCAGAACAATTCTCAGTGTGTCTTAATGTGGTAATTTGTTATGAGTCCCAATAATGTGAAACATATTCCACAGCAATCCAAATGATGGGACTCATGTGATAGTAACCTATCATTACTGATGCTCCTGTTTTGTCTTTAACAAAACAATTGAGGTGTATTAGTGTGGTAATTGGTTTTAATGAGCATGCATAAAGTATCTGATGGATTGTAATGTGCATTTGTTTGAAAATATTTGAACAAAATGCTCATGTTGAGGCCTTGTATTTCATTTCCATTTCAAACACATACTGTGAACAAACATGACTGACTACCCTAAACATATTTGTTACACATACATATTCACAAATGTTTCATCTACCCAATTCAAATAACTGCAAAATGGCATTCAAAAGACACATAACCTGATTTTTTCATCATTTCAAGCAAGTTGTGTAGGTTATATGTGGCAGTCATGTGTTGTTGTTTGCCAAATACAGTCTTTAGTTGGCTTTCAACTTGTCTTTCCCTTGTTGTCTACTAAAACCTTTCATTTAAGTAGTGGACAGCTAAGTTATCTGGAAAAAGTCCCATCTCATCCGATCCCCTTTTATCTATATGATTAATCTTGTAGTTGTTCCCGCCTTATATTGTTAAAATGTTAATCATACATGATTGCAATGTAAGCCATGTGTACTTGTTCACCAATGGGTCAAATGTATTGTATGCATGGTTGACATGAACTATGAGTACCTCAATTATTGTTGGAAGATGTTGGTAATGTATTGAGTAAATTGGGTTGAATAACCCAAGATCCAATACATTTAGATTAGGGGATTGAGGTGGTTGAATAATCATGTTAATATTCAATCCATTTCCTTTGGTTGCTTGCATCCATTCATCATCAATTGGAATTTGATGTGGCCTAGCATTATCCCATTGAATGTAAACCTCCTTAACTAGTATTTGATGTTGCCAGTTTTCCTTGACACAAGGGATGATGTTGTTGATAAGCATATGTCTTACTACATCTCTAGTTACATTTTGATGTGCCTTTACTTCCCAAGTTCCTACAGCCCTGTTTTTACTATTTTTGGCAGCTTGTTTGTGGTAAATGAAAGGCCAAATTCCATATTTTCCATTGTGACTCATGGTACCATTTTATTCATACAATGGTCTGCCTATGATAGCCATAAACATTGCCTTTATCTTATACCTTTTTGACACTTCACATCTATATGGATCATCTTCCTTTGGCAATAAGCAGAACCTTCTGGTTTCAGGGTTCAAATAGAACCATTTCTCATCTATGTGGGGGGTAAGTTGCATATCATCAAAAGTTGCTTTTTGCGTAGGTGTTCCAGGAATTATGTGCGACAACACCCATTTCAGTCTTGCGATTTTGTGATAAGGACTTAACTTGGGATGACTTGTGCTTGTGTGACTTCTCAGTCTTCCCCTTTTCTTCAGCTTATGCACATAAACATGTGACACATTCAGTTGTTTAGAAAACACCTTAAAGTTGTTCTGTATTGTAATGGCACTAACTGCAGCACTTCATCACTAATTACCTTTCGTTTCCTACCAACTTTACCTTCTTTTTCGAGTCTGACATTAATCAACTCCCCTTTTTTCTTTGTGCCTTTACATATGTGTAAAGTCTACTTATAGTAGACTTGTGAACCCCCATTCCCTTGTAAGTAGTGATTGAGTTCCATAAGGAAGATTGTCTTCTCTTTCCATTGCTAGTATGTTGTCAACTATTTTCCTCCGTTTGTCTAATGTAGATTATGGTTTGCACTTTCTGACAATCAGACCTATGTCTTCCATGTTTTTCTGTTCATGTTTTTCTTCTTCAAGGAGGATATGATCTATAGAGAACCACCCGTCATCTGGATAATCTACCATAATTCTTACACTTTACTACTTGTTGTTGTGGATTTTGTTATGAATTGATTTGCAAGTTAAACTTGAGTGGCTGTGGTAGCTTAGTTGGGACTGCCACTTTTTGGGGGTGATTGTACAGCTTAACACCACTAACGATGAAGAAAATGAAGATGATGAAATGAGTGCTGCTTGAGGAGTAGTTAAAGATGGCGGGGATGGTGTTTGTGGCTTTCTTTTGGAAGTTATTTTTCCTGTGTTGCAAACTGTTTTTATGATGCTTCTTCTCCTCCTTTTGTTTTTGATAGTGCAGTAACTCTCATTTGATGAATATGTATGTGTATATATAAGGTACTAGTAGATTGAAGTGCAAGATAAAATTGGAAAATTCAAGTTTGAAATTCCCTAAATAGTAGAGGGAAAATGAAAAAAAAATGTAAAGGGGATGTTTAATTTTGGTGGGAAAATCAGCCCCCACAAAAAAATTTGCCTCCGTTTTTTGGTAATCCCTATAATTACCGAACTGAATTTGATTTTTTTTTCTCTGTCATCAACCCACTAATAACTACCCTTATTTTTTGTTAAACATCATTATGAAAAATGCCTAGGAGAATGTTCCACCCCAAGAGTTGCACATAAACGTTAACGGAGGTAGTAGATATTACGAAATTTAGAGAAGCTCCATTCTTTCATGAAAAATTTAATGGAAGATAAGCGTTGTTGAATACTAAAGAACTTGGTTCCACAAACAAATTGCAACCAATGGTCTTTTATAATTTGAGACGATTCAAGATAATTTGTCCAAAAAGCTAGAAAGTGAAACAACTTTCCCACTTGTACGACTTGGTGGGATTTGTTAAACACAACAGGAGCATGCTCTGAAATAGAGAAAGGGCCATAAAGGGAGAAGCTCTTAGGGAAAACGAAATGCCAAGAAGTGCTAAATAATGCTATGTCTAGTCTTTCATAGATTATGACATTGTTAAGCTTACGTTTCTAAGAAAGAGGATTTTCCTCTCTTGGACAATCCATACCATTAGTATTGGCCAAAAAAGTACTAAGCCTTTGACAACAAGCAATGGAGGCAGGTTGTCCTCCAACTTTGTCATTTATGTTTAATAATTCATTAAAATTACCTAGCACCAATTAGGGATCAGTTAAAGACAAGTAAAAGGGGGCTACTTAACGGAGCACTGTGCGCTCCTTGATTCCCACAACACAAGGACTATTTGACAATTTTAACAGAATGGTCAAAACTCAAATGTTGACTTGAAGCTTTGTTGGTCATTCACGCAATTTATGGAGCGTTCATCTTTGCTGCCATTTATTACCAAAACAGTAATTTGCAAATATAAGTTATTTATTTTTCTAGTGGGCCAAATTTTTTATTGGGATTGTAGGATTTCAGATTTTCATGTGTAAATTGGAAGTTTATGCAATATACGAGCTTATGCAATATTTTATTTAAAAAAATGAAATTATATTATCTAATAAGTAAAAATCTTTAATCCAATAATAAGTAATCCCTTCGTTCCCTAAAGGTCCTGCCACTTTCCCCATTTTGGTGTTCCTTAAAGTTCCCATCACTATTCCCATTTTAATGTTCCTTAAATTTCTTGTCACTTTTGCTTTATTCTACTTATGGAAATGTTTTATACTTTTTTATTACATGTGAAGACCACCAAGTGGGATCAAAGATCCTACCAACCAATCATCCTACCAACCTATCATGGTCTCCATTACAAAGACCATTTCCGGGCGCTCCCTCCAACACCACGTGTTGAGGGCTCTAGCTGTCGAGGGGTTGCCCAACCCTCGATAGCTCCAGCTTACTATTTTCATTGTTCTTCGCGAGGTTGATCTCCGTCAACCACCGCTACTTGAACTTTCGCCAACTTCGTCTCAGCCATGATTCTGCTACGCTTTTCTCCATCCTCACTCACCTCCTCCATCAGTCCATCCCTCTCCTCCACACCCATCTTTCTTTTAAAATCACTCTTTGCCTCACTACTACCACGTATCTCCTCCCCCTTTTCACTCCCACAACCCACCCTCTTTAGAATAGAAACCTGTCGTAGTCTCTATCCTTTGTTTTCCCTCTACTCCTCCAACTTGGTGCCCCCCCCCCCCCCCCCCCGCTCATCCTCGAGTGCGAATTATCACGCGCACTCGCAGGGCAAGAGCTCTAGGGGAACGCCGCGCCGCCACACTCGACCATCTTTGCGGTAAAAAGCACGCGGGGCCGCACGACTACGTGTCGTAAGCAGCCGCCCCCTTGGGCACTCACCAGCAAAAGAACCCAACGCCGCCGGAAAGAGAAGCCAGGGCGGAGGCGCGATCCTGTGTGGTCGCTCAGACCGCCTCCAACGGGGGGGCCCCCCACCCGACCAACCACA
>PYUH01000508.1:67342-94218 GCA_016808085.1 Suaeda aralocaspica | reverse complement strand
GGGGGGGGGGGAGGTTTCAAGATAATAAAATAATCAAAGGGAAACAATGCCATCAGGATGGATCCTCTAGTGGTTTGGAACAGTAAACCTATTAGTAGTGAACTCTTGACATTTTAGATTAACGAGTTTCTAATAGGTCGTGTGAAATTAACACGTTGTGATTATGAATGCGTAGTCGTCCTCCTAATAGTGGACTCATTGGTTTTGAACAATGGGCTTTTAGTGGGGGGGGTGTGTACACTAAGGACTTTTGGCCATTGTGGAGATCAATATACTGATATCAGGGTGACGACCCTATTAAGGTAGGTGGTTTTGAGATTCAGTCCCCGCCTATCGACGTTCCGTTTCCCGTTTAAATAAAATATTAAGGGCTAACTAAATTATAATTGGATGTTCAAATGATTTTGGTATTAGTTTAGCTCAGAGACCCATAATTAGAAATGTGTGTATAAATTTATTTTCAAATGTAAAAATTATTATCTCGCAACGGGATGGAGTATGAATTACAAGCTTTTGTCTGATTTTGTTTGTTTTGTTTGTTTTATTTTCTTTCTTTTGGTACTTGTGTTTTGCAGGTGAGTATGGGGAATTATGGTATATGTCGCTAAGAGGGAAGAGCTCACCTTAATTTAATGCTTGTTATTTTTAATTAGTAGTATTGTAATTCAAGTGAAGTGTGTTTTCTTATTTCTAGTGAGTGGGTTTTGTTAATTATAAAAACTAGTGGTTTGAAGATTTTATTTATAATAAAGTTGGTTTACTTTAGTTAAAGTTTGTGAATTGATTAGTTAAAGTATTGGAGTTTACTTTAGCTTATGGAAGGTAAGACTTTAGTTTGTGTTAGCCTTGCATGTATTTATATAAATGTGACGGTAATACCCCAATATCTATTATTATAATAATAACAATACGAGTTTTCTACTAGTAGATTTTGGGGTGTTACAGCTTCTTTCCATTTTGCACCATGTATGTTCCAATAAATAATCTTCATTAAAAACTGTTTAAAGTCAAAGTATGACTAAGATTCAAAGAAATGATGTTGAACATCCGATTCAAGAGGCATGAAGGCTATGCACAATGCGATAAAATTGTAGCATAGATAAAACAACAGTATAAGGACAAGCGAAGTAAAAGCAATAGAGAAAATTGACATTAAGAGTGGATCATATGCGGATGATTAACTTCCGATTCATTGACCCCCAAAGGGGTGGACAAAATAATTAGAGCATGATGCCATGATGTAACGAGATAAGCACAAAAGCTATCAAGCAAGAAATATTAAACAAAACCCCAATAAAATGAGAATACAAAAAATAAAATAATAATAATAATAATAATAATAAATAATAATAATAAATAAAAAATATAAAAAAAAAAACTTAAATATAGCCAAAAATCCAAAAGACAATAAAAAGGCAAGGGGAACAACACAATTAATCCCTATATATACCATACTGCCATGAGTACAATTACCAAATATACTTCCCCTCCCCAAAACACTGTGTTTCACAAACCAAACCACTATATATACCCACCTTTTTCATTTTTTGTTCATAATTTTTGCCATTTTTGTTGTAATTTTATCTCTCTTCATTCTGTTTCAATTTCTCTCTCCTCCAACAACCAATTTCTCACTCTAAAAAATTACAACAATGGACGATTCAACAACAAATTATACAACAATTGAAGAAATAGATAGAATTATGCAGATTATAAATGATTTTGAAGCAGAAACAGGTTTGAATTTAAATCATTGTGTGATATTTTGAAGCTATTGTGATTATTAGATTGATAATTACTGAAATTATAGATTAGAATTCGTATTCAATTTCGACATTGTAATGTTCTTAATCGATGAGTGTAATATTTGTTTCATGAAATTAGTGTGATGAAATTATGCATGTTTTAGGATTCTAACTATGAATATCGATGAAATATTCATAGTTTTATGCATAATATTCATTGTATTCATTTGACCTAATTTTTGAATATTGAATCAAATTGCATTGCAAAAATTAGGTTATCGTCTATATATAAATGTTGGGGTAATATTCAAATTTTTTACATAATATTCATTGTTCATATATATCGTAGTTATTCAAATATTGAATTTACATTTGCAAATATAAATATTAGCTTATCAACTCATAAATATTAACTTTGCAGGTACACAAATTCAAATGATAGTTAAGGAAGCTGAAAAATCAGAATTACTCAACGTGATAGTAAAAAATGATTAAGAAGGTTTTGATTTGTTCAACAAATATGCATTCAAGAAAAGATTTAGCATCAGAAAAGGTAAAACAACGACTCGAAAAGATGGAAACTGGACAATGAGAAGATATGTCTGCTCAAATGCTGAAATAAAAGATGAAACACACAAGAGACCAAGAACTTAAGGTAAGTTGAATACCAGAACAAGTTGTGGAGCATTCGTTCAATTTCACATTGAAAAGGACGGTGATTGGACTTGTGTGAGACATAACATGGAACATAACCATGCTATGATTCCAATTGAAAAAGGATATCTCCTAAGATCTCAGAGAAATATAACAAATGAACAACTCAAATTCATCAGCACATTAGAAGCAAGTGGAGTTCATGTTTCAGATACACTAAGAGTAACTAAAAAAGAAGCAGGAGGTTCTCCAATGGTAGGATTCACTCCAAGAGATGCGTATAACAAATTAGCAGCAGAAAAGGCAGATCATCTTGATGGAAGTGATTGCAAGGAATTTAGTCATATACTTTGCACAAAGGTAATGTGTTCTTGAATACTATCTATAATAAAATGAATATTATGCATATCATAAACAAATAATATGCATATTTTTCTTATTAAACATATATGTTATATTTAATAAATATATCATGCAGTTATGGATATAACGAACTATATACTGAATATTATATAATAAAAAATAAATATTATTAATTATATCATGAATATTCACTAGTGGAGAAATGGCTATTAGTAACTACATATTAGTATCCTTTATTATAAAAGGATACTATTATGGACCAATTAGTATCCTTTTTTACAAAAACGATACTAATATTCAACTGTTAGTATCGTTTTGGAAGAAAAATGATACCAATACGATACCTATTGGTTTCGTTTTGCCCATAGAAGATACTAATATTACAACTAATACTATCGTTTCTTTAAAAACGATACCAATATGACTTGTATTAGTATCGTTTTCAATATTACATCAAATGACTCACAAGCTAAGCTTGAGTATTGTTTTTGGTAGAAATGATATTAATTTATGCGACCCTCTATTTTTTATAAAAAAAAAAAGAAAGAAAATCACTTCTTACTTCTCACTTCTCACATACTTCTCACTTCTCACATACTTCTCACTTCTCACTCTTCAACCTCTCACAAAAACGAAGATCTATTAAATTCTCTCACTCTTCCTCTCAAATTCCTCACTTCTTCTCAAATTCCTTCAACATCTTCGCGAAGATCTTCGTTTTGTCAAGTATTTAAATTCTCCGTTTTTTTGTTAAATGTAGATTTTTTTTTTCAATTACGTTCTTCTAATTATTCCTAATTAAATTAGGTTTTTGTCAGGTAATTTTTTTTCTTAATTGTCGTTTTTTTTTTGTGCAGATGAATTAGGTTTATGTCGATAATTCTTCTAATATTTTTTTTTGTTCTTCTATTGTTGAATTATTCAACTATTGTTTATATTTGCTGAATTAGGGTCCTCAATTAGGTTTTTGTTTTGGGGGTTTTTGTTTTGAGGGACTGTGTGAGTTGTGACTGTGAGTGACAGAGTCACTATGAGTGTGTGAGGGAGTGACTGTGAATGTGAGTGTGTGAGTGAGTGACTGCGAGTGAGTGATTGTGAATGTGTGAGTGAGTGACTGTGAATGTGAATGTGAGTGTGTGATTGAGTGACTGTGGGTGAGTGACTGTGAGTGTGTGAGTGAGTGACTGTGAGTGACTAAGTCACTAAGTGTGTGTCTGTGAGTGAATGAGTGACTAGTGACTGAGTCATTAAGTGAGTGACTGTGAGTGTGTGAGTGAGTGGCGATGAGTGAGTGACTGTGAGTGTGTAAGCGAGTGGTTGTGAGTGAGTGACTATGAGTGTGTAAGTGAGTAACTATGAGTGAGTGGTTGTGAATGTGAATGTGAGTGTGTGAGTGAGTGACTATGAGTGTGTGAGTGAGTGTGACTGCTATGTGTGAGTGACTGAGTGATTGAGTCACTAAGTGAGTGACTTTTTGAGTGTGTGAGTGAGTGACTGAGTAAGCCTGTGTGCCTGTGTGTTAGTGTTCCTGTGAGCCTGTGAGAACTGGTTTAGCTGGGTTAAAGGTATCTATTGGTATGCCATTTTTTGTTATTTTCTTTTAATTTTAATTTTAGATTTTAATTGAAGTTATTGTCTAGTCTTCGTGTTGTAATTAAGCTGGAATTATATAGTAGGACAAAAGTAAATTTAATTTTGACTGAAAATGATGGTTTTTGTTTGTGAAATAAGGCGAAAAATATAACTTCTACTGGCGTTGACGCCTAATTTTGTACAAGTAGTATTTTAGGCATAAGTTGTGTAGATTTTGTGTTTGTTTACTGATTGAGGCATTGAAGGGAATTTATCAAATTCTAGGAGGCTTAACGGGGCGGAATCTAGGGTTGATAAGTATAGACCGCGTTCTTTAGAGCAGCTAGATGTTCATAAAAAGAAGGTAAAACTAGTATCCGAGTACTGTTTTGATATAGGATTCATTTGTTTATCCATTGATGCTGATTGTTCATGCTGCTTTATGCATTCGATTTACAGGTGGAGGAAGTTAGAACGTGGTTTGAGGAGAAGTTAATTACTCTACCGCTTCATGTGTAGAGTCATAATTCAAATTTACTTATATTGGATTCTATTGCTTCTATGATGATTTATATGTTACTTAATTAAACTATTTAACTTTTTCATCTTCATCTTGTAAGTTATCGATTTCTGTCTTATTGTATTATTGCTTTGCTGAAATGCTTATGGATGCTATTATAAACTATCACAATAAAAAGTTGACACGTTGCAAAAATTGTTCCTCAAAACGGAGGCGTAGTTGTGGTATGAGTACGCATCGCTATGAAAAAAAAACTATGCTATACTACCTATCGCTCACTACCACTTGCGTGGACCGTCGCAAGGATCAAATTCGGAATTATGTTGAAATTCAACGGGATTTAGGACCCCGTGATTTGAATTAACACATTCTAAAAATTGTTCCTCAAAACGGAGGCGTAGTTGTGGTATGAGTACGCATCGCTATGAAAAAAAATTATTGCTATACTACCTATCGCTTACTACCACTTGTGTGGACCGTCGCAAGGATCAAATTCGCAATTGTGTCAAATTTTCGCGATTTTTTTAATTTATTTGTTTAATTGGTTTTGCATGAAAATTTTATTTGTTTTTTTTCCTGTAATTTTTTGATTCAATTTTGTGTGGGTGTAATATTATGAATTTATGTGTTTCGATTGCATATATGCTAATATGCAAGGAACATGAGGAAACTAAGCCTTCTTCAAGCAACCAACTGAATTTCAAAAGATAAAGAGGTGAGTTTAGTTGAAAACATAATACTTTGTAAAAATTTGTTTCCACTTGTGAATTAGTTGAATATATGTATATAATTTATAAAAGAAATTAACTTGAATTTTTGCTTCGTTTTGTTAAGACTTGTTGACTTGTGGTATGTCGATCTTTTGAATGTAGATATTCTTTTGTTGTATGTGTTTTGGATGTAAAATTTAGAATATACTTAATGGTTTATATTATACTACATTATCATAAGCCTAGTTACCCATTCAAGACTTATTCATTAGGAATATGTCTTGAATAGTCACCAGTTTGGGACTGTCCTTGCATGTGTAATCTCATTTAGGTTGCAAATATTTGGCTTCTTTTTGGTTTGAAAGAAATTTTCGGTTCGTTATTTCTCTATTTGTTCGTCGAGTGCATATGTATATGAGTATTCGTGTACATCGTGCACTTGAAGAACAATAGGGAGATGCTGCCGGATTTTCCTTAGAACTAGAAAGAAGGCAAATATTTGCTAATGAGATTACATGTGCAAGGATGGGTTAGGTTGGAGTGATAAGGGACCCTGCTGACTGCATTCATTATTCATGCAATGGAGTTTACTTTGATATGTGTGTAAATTTGATATATTATGTGTGTATTTTACGTGATATTTGAGTCTAATACCATGTAATTGTTATGTGAGAACTTGTTGTTTAATCTTACTATTAGAAATGAGTCGTTCTTGGATGTATGGTGATCGACGAGAGTTAGCATTTGAAGAGGGGGTTAAGGAATTTTGTGAAGCAGCAGTACAAAATCAAGTCGCAGAAGAAGAGAACCTAGGGAAGAAGCTGTATATATGTTGCCCTTGTCGGGATTGTTTTAATGGGAAACGATGGTCTAACATAGGTTTGATAAAGAGTCACTTGTTTCGTCGCTGGTTTAGGGCCGATTATGAAACTTGGTATTAGGATGGTGAAAAATTGGAATCTAGGAGTGCCAATGTTGGTGCTGGGGTAGGGGGTAATCCTAGTGTGGATAATGAAAGCATAGAGTTTGTTAATGATGGCATGGAGGAAGATCAGATGAAAGATATGATGGATTCTATTGGAGACCATCTCACTGATCAACCTCGCATGTTTGAGGAGTTATCAAGTGCTAATGAGACTCCACTTTGGCCGGGTTGTACTAAGTATTCCAAGCTTTCAGCGGTGTTATGTTTGTCCAATATACAGACCAAATATGGTGTCACCGACATGTGTTTCATAGCATTTTTGGAAGCGTTTGAGGACATGTGTCCTGATAGTAATGCCATGCCTAAGTCTGCCTACTATGCTAAGAAATTGATCAACCCTTAGGGTTAGAGTAGACCAAGATCCATGCGTGTCCTAATGATTGTGTGCTTTATCGAAATGAGTATGAGAACTTGGATGGATGTCCGAAATGTGGATTGTCACGCTACAAGGTAGTAGAAGGAGGTGAACAATGTAGTAAGAAACCTCCTCCAGCAAATTTGTTATGGCATCTTCCGGTTATTCCGAGGTTCAAGAGACTGTTTTCAATTCCGAAAGATGCTAAGAACTTGGTGTGGCATGTTGAGGGCAGGAAGAAAGATGGACTTATTAGGCATCCAGCTAATTGCAAACAATGGCTTGACATAAATAAGGAGTTCCCTGTGTTTGGTAATGAGCCTAGGAACCTTGGCCTTGGATTAAGTACGAATGGTATGAACCCTTACGGCACACTCAGTACTCAACATAGCTCATAGCCAGTTTTGTTGACAATATAC
The DNA here is from genome assembly GCA_016808085.1 of Suaeda aralocaspica. NCBI lineage: Eukaryota > Viridiplantae > Streptophyta > Magnoliopsida > Caryophyllales > Amaranthaceae > Suaeda > Suaeda aralocaspica. The sequence continues at coordinate 86,895 of PYUH01000508.1, read as the reverse complement.
AACTTACCTCCATGCCTTTACATGAAGCGCAAGTATATAATGTTGTCACTCCTTATATCTGGTCCTAAGCAACCTGGAAATGACATAGATGTATACTTATCCCCCTTGATAGATGATCTGATGTTGTTGTGGAATGAAGGTGTGACGATGTTTGATGCACATACAGGTAATAATTTCACCTGTCGTGCAATGATTATGACCACCATAAATGATTTCCCGGCTTATGGAAACTTGTCCGGTTATAAAGTTAAAGGTGCATACGCATGCCCGATATGTGAGGATGATGGAGATGATGATTATTTGAAGCTCTCCAATAAGAATGTGTACAGGCATCATAGAAAATGGCTCCCTCGCTATCACCCATATCGAAAGATGAAATCACGATTTAATGGTTAGATTGAGAATAGGGTAGCTGTTGAGCCAAAGTCTGGATTGCAACTATATGACAAAATGCAGAATGTGACTACAGTATATGGTAAAAGGGCCAAAAGCAAGGGTGTGGAAAAGTGTCAAAAATCAGGTCTGAAAAAGAGAAGAAAGGGAAAGAAGGGTGTTTCCAAGGATAAGGGTGTTCTATAGAAAAAGAAGTCTATTTTATGGAATTTACCTTATTGGAAGTTTCTAACAGTTCGACAGTCTTGATGTCATGCATATTGAAAAGAATATGTATGACTCAATAATTGGGACTTTGCTAAACATGTCCGGAAAGACAAAAGATGGTCTCAAAGCATGACAAGACATGCAGTATGAACGTGCTAGACCCAATTTGTGGCCAGAATACAAAGGTTCTATGGACAAAGCATATTTACCACATGCTGGCTACACATTGTCTAAAGAAGAGAAAAATACCTTTTTTGAGTGTTTGCATGACATAAAGGTGTCGTCTGCATACTCTTCGAACATAAAGCAATTTGTATCTCGTACCGATAAGAAGTTGATTGGTATAAAGTCCCATGATTGCCATGCAATGATGCAAGTATTCCTGCCCATTGCTCTTCGAGGATTGTTGCCTAAACATGATAGGGATCCTATTGTGAAGTTAAGTCTTTTTTTTAATAAGATATGTAGTAAGGTAATAGATCCAAATGAGCTTGACACAATATACGATGACCTTGTGGAGACATTATGCAAATTCGAGAAGTATTTTCCTCCTTCTTTCTTTGACATAATGGTTCATGTGATGATGCACCTTGTGCGTGAAATTAGAGAGTGTGGTCCTGTTTTTTTTTGCGGTGGATGTACCCTATTGATTTTTTTTGCGGTGGATGTACCCTATTGAGAGGTATATGGTTTTCTTGAAAGGGATGGTTATGAATCGGGCAAGGCCTGATGCTCGCTTGGTGAGAAGGTATGCGGCGGAGGAGGCTTCAATGTTTTGTGCTGATTTTGTGGAAAAGGCTAAGGCCATAGGAGTTCCCAAGTCGCGTCATGAGGGTAGACTTCAAGGTCGTAGAACAATCAATTGCAGACAGTTGAAACCTCCCTCTCATAGGTTTTTTGAAGCTCACCGTTGTGTTCTACAACACATTTCTGAAGTTCACCCTTACTTGGAAAAGCATATGAATGAGTTGACTCTCCTCAATTCAAATAAAACACCTTTTTGGATAATGAAAGATCATAATCGGACATTTGACAAATGGTTTTAGGGATAAGTGCACCACACAATTGAATGTTTGTTAAGAGGTCCACGACCATTTGTTACGGCTTTTGAGGGGTATGATATCAATAGGTATTGCTTTTACACCAAACGACAAGATGCAAAGATTGTACACCAGAATAGTAGTGTAATGGTTCTCGCTTCTTCTACGGAATATTCAAGTGCAAGGGATAACAGACCAGTTGATGCCACACAATTCTACTATGGGTTTATTGAAGAGATATGGGAGCTTGATTACCTTGATTTCAAAGTTCCTATTCTGAGATGCAAATGGGTGGATAATCGGCGTGGTAAGAAAGTTAGCGATGATGGGATAACTGTTGTTGATTGAAGGCTCATCAGAGATACTAAGGAACCTTTTGTCTTAGCATGACTAGCAAAGCAAATATTCTACGTCAAAGACAATATCGACCCCCATTGCTTTGTAGTTGTTCAAGGAAAGAGAGGTATTGTTGGAGTAGAAGATGTAGTAGATGAGGAGGACTATGACCAATTTGATGCCACACCTCCTTTGTCAAACAGTGTTCAAATTGTACGTAATGGAGACGATGTCGTAGAAGATGAAGTGTATGACCACCAGTAAGGTGTTTACGTTGACTGCCCAAAACAATAGCTAATTGTATGATAAATTAATCTTAAATTAACTACTTGAAATTAAGATTTAAACTCCATTCAAGAATGTTTGCACATAAATGTTTTTATATCAATTCTAAAATGTAGTATCTGTGTCGAAAACAAATGTATATGAAATCGCTTTAATGTTTTAAATATTGTAAATAATCAGATGGGGAAGGAAGCAGAGCGTTATGAGAGACAAAGAGCATTGAGGATTACTAGTAGTAAGGGAAGAATGGAGGCTACATGTTTGGCTACACTTGCTTATGAATTGATGGACAAAAGTGGAGGGATTAAAAATAAACGAGTAGTTGACAATGGCGGATCAGATATCGATTACAAGCCTAAAGGTGATGATGCTAGTGACGATGATAGTCGTAGTACCAGTGGTCATGGTAACGGGTGTGAAAAGGTAATTTTCTAAAAAAATCATCCTGAACTCTTTAATCTTAAGATTGTATGCAATTCATAAATTATTTAAAAATGGTAATTGTATAATTGTATGCTTATACGTTATCCCTTTTGCATGCGTTATCCCTTTTACTTACATGATTTTTTAGGAAAGTTTGACAATGAACCAAAGGGATGATGGAGAGCATGTTGAATGTGAAAACATCAACCAAGGGGATGTTGAGGACAATGAAGTAACAACTGATCGGGGTGCCTTATCACAACCCAAAAGGCAAAAGAAAACTGGTAGAGGCCCCTCCAAACCAGTGTAACCATTTATCTTGTAAATTGTAATTGATGCTAATGAAGGTTACTCAATTGGCTGTCCTTATAATTTTATTCTGGTTTGGCATATATTTGATATTGTTAGGATAGTGATAGGCATAAAGCTTCAGTGAGACAGTGAGCATATCCTTGGAGCACTAATATGTGCCTAATTCCATTTTTAAGAAAGAAATGCTAAGATTTTAAAGCTTTATCTCTCTCTTATTTAATAATCAGTTCTGATCTCAATTTTGATTAGTTCTAATCTTAGTTCTGATCTCAGGTCCGATCAGCATCTAACTGATCATATTCCGATTAGCATAGAAACAATCATATATGATGCAGACGTTTACAAGCTCAAAAGATATATCAACCGACATCTAAATTAGACGTTGATTATTCCTTTTTATTCATTACAGAAATTATTCCACATAAATGACCCTGAAGGTTTAAGGAAGGTGAATTTTGAAAGAGTTGTTGGTGCTCGCTTCCGTCACTTCAAATCTGATTTGGTGGCTCACTTCATTAAAAGACTAAAGCTCCAAAAGTGGGCAATCCGAATGTTTCCAAGGAGCCATGGGAAGTGTATGAAGGATACATAAGTCAAGAACAATGGCTAACTTTTGCAAATTATGTTGCAACCCCAGAATTTAAGGTAATAGAGTCAACTCTACCAAACTTTGTTCATACAAGACTCATTACACAACAAACAATAGCACAAGGAAACAAGTGATTTCTATTATGTTTACTTTTTTTAATCTTTGTTCTACACAGAAAAAATTGAAATTGCAGCAAAATTTTCTAAAAGGAACATCCATTGCCATTGCATGGGTCAAAAGAGTTACAACTGGAAAAGACCAGATTGGATGAAGGAGAAGAGACTTCCTTCTCATTCTGAAAGCTCTATGACAGAGAGTAATGGGGTTAGCAGCGAAATTGCAAATCGTGCTCTTGAGTGGTGCTTAGCTCATCAATGGCCTACGAAGGATGGAAAATGGGAAGTTGATCCCAAGAAGGTCGAGACTGCTCAAGTAGTAAGCAAAGTTGTAAGTCGTTTCGCTATGTTTTCCGGTACAAAAACATAGTTTATGCTTTTGTTAAATCTCATATTTGTTTAACAAAATTACACCTAAATTAAACTTAGTTCTATATCTTTAGATGGAGAACTTGGATAAGGAGAAAAACGATGGTCAAGGTTCAAGCTCGGAGGTCGACAATGATGCCCTATGTAAAGCTCTTGGAAAAAGAGACTACTACGGATACATCAAAGGGATCGGCAGCTCTGGTGTTGAAATTGGATATAAAAAGGCATTTGGGAAGGCTCCTCAGAGGGATACCAAGGATAAAGATGAGGAAATACTAAAACTAAAAGTTGTTGTAGCTCGGTTGGAATTGAAGATTGAGGAGATAGCTTCCTTGTCCGGGATGAATGCGGGAGGTTATAAGGAAATATCATCCAAACCACCTCCTAAACAACCTGTCAATGAGGTATTTGAGCACCACTTATCAACTTAAAGTGTGTTCTATGGTTATTGAATAGCTGAAAGAAGTTAGAATTTGGATTTGAATATATGTTTACTGTTTTACAAGTTTTTGATTTGATTTGTCCTGTACGTACACGATCAGTTCTGATCTGAGCGCTTCCGAACAAATCTGATCTTAGCCATTCAGATCAGTTCTGATCTTGGCGACTCTATTCTGTACAGTTCTGAACTCAGTTCTGATCAGTTACTTAATGTAGTTTTGATCAGTTCTGATCTCGCCGACTCTATCCTGATCAGTTCGAATAAGTTCTTATCTCAGTTCTGACTAGTTCTGAACGCAGTTCTGATCAGTTCTGGTCTCAGTTCTGAACTCAGTTTTGATCAGTTACTCAACGTAGTTTTGATCAGTTCTGATCTCGGCGACTCTATTCTTATTAGTTCTGATCAGTTTTGATCTCAGGTCTGATCAGTTATTCAACGTAGTTGTGATAAGTTCTGATCAGCAGTATTGTCCACATATTTCCTGAATGTGAGAAGGTGTATTGCGATCTATATGACAAGTAAATGTTTTATGTTTCGGTTCATATTACAACTTAATCACGTTTGCATGTTCTAAGCGAAGGCAAATTGTTGTCTTGTGGTGATGGATGAAGATGGGAACCTCGTCATTGTTGCTGATAGGATTTATCATCCTACCAATCAAAGTTCCTTCATTCATGGCGCAACCCTGATGCCTGGCCACTATAAGGTCAGCATTGACTTACCGTACGAGGAGTATTCAATAGTGAAGTTTCCTGTCCCTTCCCCTGAAGGTGTGACATTACTTGGTGACGGTAAAGGCTAATTTGTCAATTGGCCTAGGTGTATGGTCATTTGTGAGCATGAGGTTCGTAATGAACAACCACTAGTAGAAAAATAGCTTTTTTGTATCGTTTTTATGACCTATTTTTATCGTTTTACACACGATACAATTGGAGGCGTAACAAATAGGTAATCCTATTTGTATCGTTTGTTAGAAACGATGCTAATAGTGTCTATTTGTATCGTTTTTTACAATAACGATACTAATAGTGGTTTTTTAAATATGAAAAAATAGCTATTAGTATCGTTTGTTTTTAAAAAACGATACTAATAGAGATTTTTGAAAACAAAAAAAATAAAATCACAATTGCAATGAAATAATAATACTAGTAACCAAAAATTAAAATTATTATAACAAATACTATATTAAATTACTACAAAGACATTAATGATACATAAAGCGGCTAAATTAACTTCACCATAACAAAATCATAGTAGACCAAATTCTAATAAAAGTGCAGAAACTCAACAACAACACACCTTAATAGCAACAACTCAATAGCAATAACATGAGCAAAAAATACATTGAACCCAGCTACGAAGAGGTCCTGTGGTAGGCGGGGCTGATCTTTATAGTCTCTTTATAGTCTCTTTACAGACTCTTTTGTCTTGCTGTATGTTTCACACATAAAATGTATTGTGATACTTATGTTTTTGTAAGTTAAAACATCAACTAAGTAACAACATAGAAATACAAAATAACCAAATTAACTTCAGAGTTCCAGAGGTAANCTTCAGAGTTTCAGAGGTAAAGCATAAATCTACCGGTGCAGAGAGCCCTCAAATTCTCTGCAAGGAAACAAAAATAACCAAAACCAAGTTACAATTGAGCCATATAGACCAAAAACCAACTACTGTCAATGTAAAAAACATTAAGGTGAACATTGGAATACTTGATGAGTGTATGACAGTGTAATCATATAGAAATGGAAGTTGCATGTTGGAAAAGGAATAAAAACCACATAAATCAAACTTACTAAGTATAATATGTGAAAAGAGAAAGATACAAAACTACTACTTGAACTTATTAGTCACGAAAGATACAAAACTGCTACTTGAACTTATTAGAAAGTTTAATATTCCACCATTTCAGGGTGGAATTAGAGCGAGAAGCGAGGTCGAATTCTTCGAGAATGCGAGTAATGGCTTTGAAGAGACTATTAGCACGAGTTTTGAGTGGTTCAGACTGCCATTTAGACATACCTTTGAACAAATCCAAAATTAAAATAGTTCAATCACCGAAACATGAAGAGAAATTTACGGCGAAATAAAAGCGTAACGGGACCATACGTTCCATACTTAATACCATTAGTGTGACTTCACAAAGGGATTGGGTTGTTACTTGTTAGACAAGAGATCAATCTTTGGCAGGTCACTAGGTCTTTGAACCTATGATGTTGTTTGTGAGCCTCTTAAGTCAATATAGGAGGGACTATTTTGTTAAGCTGATAACCAGCCTAACTCATACGGAAGGGGGTTTAAGCAATTTAGTGGAATGATTCCCCTTCCCTTACACTAATTCATCATGGATTAGGTTGAAACAAATCTCCCAAGTTAAGAGAATTAAAGACGACAATCTCTAGGCCTTAGCTTATTGTTAAATTTTGTAGTTTAGATTGCAATAGTTTAATTTTAGTCATTATTCTCAAACTCAACAGAATTTACCTATCTGTGTTATTTTCCAGTTACATAGTTTTTGTGGCTACACCTTTAGTACCCTACAAAACCTAAAATCATAGTTTTTGTAACTTTACTTACAGTTGTATTATTCATCTATATCCTCATAAAGTCCTAAATCATTTTTTGTACAAATTGGAAACAAAAATGGAATCTTGGTTCACCCTACACATATAAAGTTGTTTCACTTGATTATGCTTGAACAAAGGCATTAAGGCTGATTAGAAAAGATATATGTAACCCCATTTAGAAAAGAAAATTTTCAGTAGTCTGTGACTCCATGATACCTTTTAAATGCAAAGTAAGTGCATTTGTAATAGCTGAGTGTCAAATACCTTAGTAGCTATGTGAAGAACATTTTTTGACCCCAAAAAAATTGCAGAAACAAAGGGGTATCACCCATGACACCCAATGCTGAAGAGATGCATGCACAACTGAAACCTCAACACCTCAAAAGACCCCTAACAGCAGTATACTTCCTACAACAACAAAACTACACACATAATTCTCGAAACTCTATAAGAAATTAGGTTTTTTTAGCTTTAATAATGAAACTAAAACTAATTTCCAGTAAATCGGATATCAAAAAAGTGAATAATAATATATATATAATTAAAAATAAAAGGTACCATTTGAGGTGCAATTAGAGCGAGAAGCGAGGTCGAATTCTTCGAGAATGCGAGTAATGGCTTTAAAGAGACTATTAGCACGAGTTTTGCGTGATTCAGATTGCCATTCAGACATACGTTTGAACAAATCCAAAATTAAAATAGTTCAATCACATTTGTAGTGCGAATTTCTCAAACAGAGGTTCAATTTCATAGCCAAGTCAAAAAAAAATTAAAAATGGAAATGCAATACAGAGTTAAAGTCCTCACAAATTCGAAAACCTCATCAGCGACTACTATAAAATTAGATCTAAGAATCTGAACAAAGGAGAACTAATCAAAAAAAGAAGTTGATTTACCTGATAAAAACGGTAGAAAGAGATCCCAAGTAACCCTTCGCCAGCGAGTGTCTTAAACATTGAAACCTTATTACACAAAATAGAATATAAAGATTATCAAATCGAAAATCAGAAACAAAAACTAATTGAAACCCTAATTCAACCCCCAAAAATCCAAGATATAATCTAATCAACACTCAGATTAACCCCCCAAAAATCCTCCGAAAAAACTAAATCCCCAAAACCCAAACAAATACAAACCTAACTTAGTAATTTGGCCAGCAGTTCATCTTCAATTAGATTTATCACAAATTCTCGTTCGTATATTCTTGGATAATGATCCAAAAGAGTGAAGAGTCAGTCACACTATCCCTCACAGTCAGTCACTCACACAGTCCCTCACATAGTCGCTCACTCAACCACAATCACTCACTAACACTGTCACACACTGACACACTCAGTCACTCACTCAGACACTCAAACAATCCCTCAGAATAATTTATGCATCCAAGTTAAACAATCAAAAGCATAAAACCCAAATTACTGTCGGTAAGCCACATGATTCAAATCTCACAGATTATTAAATCTGGAAAAAAACACGCCTATCAGTCAATTGATTTAATTGAACAAGAGCCGAATCGAGAAATCACTACATTCAATTCACAACAAAACACAAGTAATAATAATAATAATAATAATAATATAATAATAATATAATAATAATATAATAATATAATAATATAATAATAATAATAATAATAATAATATAATAATAATAATATAATAATAATAATAATAATATAATAATAATAATAATAATAATATAATAATAATAATAATAATAATAACAGTCATCAATTGTAATCAATCTAAAATGAACAACTCACCTGATAACCAAAAAACTCACCCCCACAAATAGATCAAAACTAAACAACTAAAACTAAATGCATGAACAAAAAATTGTCGAAGTAAAAACACCCAAAAAAAATTAGCAATTTAAGGACAAACAAAAATGTGTAGATCAACAAAAAAATACAGGAAGAAGTGACGATTTACCATCGAAGAGAGTACTTTGGTTCATGATGGAGTGTTCTTCTATTTGTTCATCTTCAAAAAACACAGCTCAAAAACCACCCCACCAAAAACTAAATTCCACAAAGAAACGACCACCCAAAAACTCAATTCGAAAACTCTAACCACTAGAAAAAACCAATAGGACAAAATCCGATTCAAAAACCTGACCTCCCTAGAATCCCAATTCGAAATATCCAAACCACCTTAGAAATCGAATTCGGCAACCCCAATTAGACAACAAAGGTTATTTGAGCAGATTTCAACAATAACACAGAATAATGAACACGGCAACACCGCCCCAACAAATTTCTTTCCAAATCCAAAACACCCTATTCGAAACCCCGAACCACCACCTTTCGAAACCCTAAATCGATTTTTTAACCCAAACCCTAATTTGAATACACACCCAACACCCAATTCAAAACATAAAAAATAAACTGAGAAACTTAGAAAGAATTGAGAAGAAAGGGATAGAAGAGTGATTTGGAGATTGGCGTGAAAGGGATAAGAGATAAAAGATAAAGAGTGAAGAGTGAAGAGTGAGAGGGTTGAGGGTTAACAGATGAGAGGTGAGAGGTGAGAGGTGAAAGGTTTGAGAGTGAGGAGTGAGTAATTCCGTGTGAGTGGTTGTTTTTCGTGTTTTTTTTAATGTAAGTCGTTGATATCGTTTCGAAAGCTGGTGGGGCTTTTTGTAAAGCTTCTATTAGTATCGTTTTTATTAAAAGCGATACTAATATATTCTCTATTAGTTTCGTTTATGTTAAAAACGATACTAATATATAGTCTATTAATATCGTTTTTGATAAAAACGATACTATTACAGATATATTAGTATCGTTTTTGTTAGAAACGATACTAATAAGGATATATTAGTATCATTTGTTTTAGAAACGATACTAATGATGAGTTACCAATAGCCATTTTTCCACTAGTGAACACAATTTTATAGCTTATGAATCTTTCTATAACTATATGTATTCATTAGAGTGTTTTTTCCTTTTCTACTATATTTGTCGACTAATAAAAATGCATAGCCCAATGAAATAAGGACTACAACGTCGCAACGTAAAGAAGGCGTAGGCAGTTTGATCCCTTGAGAACACAAGATTCAGATCGCACACCCGTTCAAGGAGTAACTGCTGCTGACAAGGACATGGGAGTAATGGATAACCTTGAAGAATGCGAGCTTTTTGCAAATGTTGGCGCTTGAGGACAACCACGACACTATAAGTGTTTTGCTTAAGGCGTCGTTGTTGTATTTGAAGGAAGATCAAGAAATATGGGTAACGTCTACCGATGCTGATGAAGTAGTTAGAGGAGCGAGTATAAACGTGTCGGTGATCCATGTATACATTCGGTAAGAGACTAAGACATCTAAATTTGAGAGGATGGCATGTTATGTTCCGTTAAATTGTTATTTATGAATACTTTATTTTCAATTACAGCTATCTAGTTGAAGAATTGATCTCCACATGCAAAGTGGAGTACGTAACCTTTTTGTGTCCCCATAGAATCTCTGGAACCAAATGAAAGAGAAGTTTTTTGGAGGTAGCTGGATATGTGAAACGAGCATTCATGTGTGAACTCCATAACAAAGATTCACACACGACTTGTTTTTGCCCCTTGCAGTGAAAAGTATGAACTTATTTACTCCTAATTTTACTCTTTGCATGCTTTGTAGTGAACTGGTTAAGTATGGATGACATGATTAATTATTGTAGTTTTTGTAGTGAACTGGTTAAGTGTTGTTCAATTATTTTGTAGTTGTGGTCAATGGGATATATTTTATTTCAGTGCTTACAAGTCTTATCGAGCAAGGAAGAAAGAATGTTCATAATTGGTGTTCAATGTCACACGAGTAGAGGTACATATACGGGTGACCTTGTGTGTTTAATTACATATAACCTTAGTATATTATAAAGGGATTTAATGAGAAATTCTCTTTTCTGTATATTTTCAGTGCGCCCAACAAAGTAGTGGTTTGGATTGCGGATACTACGTGATAAAATATATGCTTTACATAGTGAAGCAAATGCGCGAATGGAAGGGTGATGTTAAGCAAATGAAGGTTAGTTGGAAGCATCAAAGTTTAAGTTTAATTTTGTGGCACTTTTCACGTCTTTTGGTTACTCAAGCCTTATGTAGTATTTGTAGAGTAGTTGGAGTACTTTTGGGATTTTGGTGAAGTGTCGGAGAGAAAGTGGTTATGAACACCAATTTCTTTGAGTCTTGTGTTGTTGCTTGTATTTGGAGGTGATACTTTGGGATTTTGGTGAAGTTTCAGAGAGAGAGTGGTTATCAACACCACTTTCTTAGGGTCTTGTATGTGTTGTTGCTTATATATGCATGCCCTGACACTAACAGCCACACATGCACTCACGCTCACAGTCACATACATTTGAACTTTGTAATGATTTACATATTATTGTGTGATTTGTCTTTTGAAGTTTTGACATGGAAGTTGAAAGTACTAGTAATAATAATTGATTTATATACTTGATTTATATATGTTATGGACTTATGGGATGTACTATGTAGTATTTGATGGCTCTAATTATTTAAATCATGGTAGTTTTGTTTGAATTGTGGCTCTAATAATAATTGAAATGAGTTTCGTTGCAACTCTTTCGAATTACATGTTTCCTCTCTTGGAAGAAGTGTTTGTGTTGAAGATTGCCACACTCGAGTGACACTAGTACAAAAATCCACTTTTGCTGCAGTTTTTTTAGGGGTATTTGCTGCGGTTTTTAACCGCAGTACTAGTACAAAATTTCATTTATTTTTTTTGCTTTTTTATGCTAAATTGTAGCCTGAATGTTTGTATATATACAATAGTTCTAATAACAACATTACAGCAGCATTAGAATAATAACATCAATCTCAAATGTTATACATACATAATAATTAATGTTTTCAACCTCAATTACAATTATATTACAAAAAATACACTTCAAAGAGCATTATGCACATAAGTGACAGCAACGGTAGCAACACAACACAACAACAGTGGCAGCAAGGGCAGCAACTCAACAGTGGCAACAAGGGCAGCAACTCAACTCAGTAACTCACAAATAACCAGACAGCAACAATAATAACAACACTAACAAGATAATCACTCACTCATTTGTAAACTACTATATATGTTTATGTTTATATACATAATCTCCATCAGGGAAGTGGTTACGATCACCCACCATTCGAGTTAGGCTACTTCAACAGGTTTTTAAGCCTGGAGCAACTCAAACCTCAATGATGTTGACCATAGTTGTTCAATTTGGCTACTACAACAAGTAGTTGACAATCAACAACTTGGAGCAACTCAAACGACCATGGTCATCACTTGAGTCCCTTCATCATTTGGAGATAGTTAGTGTCTTATGAAAAAGGACTCATATTTTATCAAACAATTGTCGAACTATAAGGGACTCGATCATCATTCAACAATTGCATCACCAGTTAGTTATCTTACAGAAAACATAGAAGAAAACAAAAATCAAGCAATAGCTAGTAGTAATACTGATAAATAAAAATGGAAAACCAAACTGGAAATAGGGAATGGAAAGATACATATTACATAGCAATAACTCCTATGTGTGTTTAGCAGCCAAGGAGTTCCTTACTTCCTTAACGCATGATCTATTAGGCAAATAATGCAGTGAGTTTGAGACGCATTCAACATTTCTAGCTTCTTTCGGAATCCGACACACAAGATGGTTAGATACTTCACTACTTTGCTAGCATAATATGAAAGGAATAGAAAGAGATATTGCAGAATGAAGGGGGACAGAAGAACATGACCTAAATACAAGCAGGACCTACCCATAATAAACAAGATGATTATGAAAATGTATGGAACAGTTTTTCCAAGACAATTAGACAAATGATTGCCCTGTTTAGTTTCCACAATCATTAGTCATTACAGCAAGAGCTTAGTAAGGAAAGAGATAGAAGTGTCAAAATCCTAGATAATATACTTAATGAAATTAAAGGCTTTAAAGTAGCAAACGCAGAGCACGGACAATAAAATGTTGGTTAGAAAAATGCTCAAGACATCAAATGAAGCATGACAGCTAGATAACAGGCTTTTGTACACTCAAGATCACATTTATATTTCTACTTCAGATCTATCTACACAAGACTACAACTCCAATCAGCAATTCAAAACAGCGAAGCTACAACGATTCTATATTTAGAGTATGGATAATACCCTTGTCTTGTACAATGATGTAACATCATCCCATTACTTCTTACTTGTCTTGCAGTTGAATAAATTTGCTGATTCACTTAATGACTTACGCATACACTTTACCAAAATTAAATAAATCTCTGCCAAAACAAGGCTTAATGATATTGATACATCTCTACCATCAAAGTTGTATGAAGAAACTAAGAATATGCAATACAGTGAGAGTGGAAGTGCCAACAACGTGTTCTTAATTAGAAACAATTGAAATATGTCTCCACTTTAGAGAATAACAGCAGAAGATTTAGCACTTTCGCAAGATTTTAAGTATGCCTTCAGAGATAATAAAGGGAAGCCATTAACTCATGAAGCTTAAAACTAAAAGTTAAATACAACTCAGATTGGTGAAAAATAGAAAACAAAATCCAATTTTTTTCTTCAAATTCAAGGACTATCTAGTATATCAATATTCTGAATCAACTTCAAATTCAAGCATCACACTCAATCCCTAGCATACACACACAAACACACACACACACACTCTCACTCAGCCACTCCCTCACTGACACACACACTTAGTCCCTCCCTCACTCACTCAATCACAATTTCACAGTCAGTAAGAATATCACACAATCACTTAGCCACTCCCTCACTCACTCACTCACACACGCACTTAGGTGCAGTCTCACACTCACAGTCACTGTCTCACATAGTCATTCACTCGCAACCACACACTCACACTCATTCACTCACAGCAACACACAAACAACCAACACACACCCACAACAAAAAAAACCACCAAACCCAAAACTACCACAACCACAACCAAAATAAAACAACCAGCCAAACACAAAACCACCACCTTAAATTAAATTAAATAAAAATCAAAATTAAAAACAACAAAATCTAAAAACAACAAAAACAACACCAAAAACAACAACAAAATCGACAAAATCAACAAAATAGAAACCAAAAGAAAACAAGAAAAGCTAACCTTAACGTTGAAGCCAACAAAAATCGATCTTCCAATTTCACCATAAAACGAAACTACCAAAATCGCCACCATAAATCAGCACCAAAAATCGCCTCTAAAACCACCAAAAATCGCCTCCAAAACCACTAAAAATTAGAACACAAAAATTAAAACACAAAATAAAAATTGATACTGAAAAATTAAACAAGAAGAAGGAGAGAAAAGAGGTGGATTTTACCTTAACAGTTGTAGGAGAATGAGATCGAGAGGAAAAATTGAAGAGAGAGATTTTTGGAGGAAGAGGGAAGCTTAGAAGAGGGAGATGAGAAGAGAATACGAGTTAGGGAGAGAAGAGAAGATCAGATAAGAGGGATAGGGTTAGGGTTAGAAGGAAGGAAAGAATGAGTAATTTTTTGAAGGGTTTTTGTATTTATAGCCCCTTCGTTTGGGCTGGGCTTCAACCATTTGTTTTGGGTTGATTTATTTGCTGCAGTTATAACCGCAGCAAATAAGAAAAAGAACCGCAGTAAATAATTTTTCTTGTGTATCATCAACAACTATTTCCTGTTGTTCTTTAAAAATCTCAAAGAACCACAACAAATGTGGCGCAGCAAAATCCAATTTTTCTACTAGTGTGAGGATTTTCTTTGGGTTGGTGTTTGTTTTGATAGTAATGCTTACAATTCTTTTCGATATTTTTTTCTTAATGATCACATTTTTGTTGTGCTAAACACCTCATTTTGATTGAATATGTGGGCTACTTGTTGAAAGAAAGCCGAAGTGTGCACTATTGAGGTTTAAAGACAGTTATATCATGTATAATTCAGTTTCGGGTTTTCTTGTCTATTTCTTTCATTTCTTGGTTAGTGAGGAAAGGTAATTAAGAGTTTTCAACTAAACAATATGTGGTGAAGGTTGATAATGTGAGACTTGAGGATTGGTAAACAGTCGGATTAATAGATGTGAATTTGTTTTATGCCATATCTTGTATACTAGCAATGGTTTCTCATTGTAGTGTTTCTAATCTTACTATTAGAAGGTGCGTTACACACTGCTTTGTGGCTTCAACATTGCTGTTGAAGTTTTAAAGTTTTAAAGTTTTGACTTACATGCTTTCATGCCCGGTTTATATATTTGATTTATATATGTTGCATGTAATAATACATATATATGCTATATTTTTCCGCCTTTTCCATTACTTATGTCAAACTATTTTGGTTATTTTGTAGGACTATATTGCAAGGTCGGCCTCATACAACAAAAGAGAATTGGATGAGGTTCGTGAACAGTGGGCGAGATTTTTTAGACTAAATTTCTTGTTGTCGTGAACGTGATGTTGCATTTTATGTATAAAGTATTAATCGCAAACTTTCCAATTAAATTATTTTGGTTATTTTGTAGAAACATTCGAATTAATTGATCGGTGTATTATATTATGTATACAATTTATTAATTTTCAATAAAATATAAAGTACTAATTTTGTTGCGATGCAAATTCAATTATTGTGATTTATATATAATAGGCCGAGATCAAAAATTGAACAGGGACCATGCAAGCTATAAATTGGGAATATAAAAAAATATATATATGCATATATACTATTAGTATCGTGTGTAACAATAATGATACTACTAGCCCACTTATTCATATCATTGGTACAAGAAAGGATAGTAATAGGCATCATATTAGTATCATTTCTGACCAAGAAACGATACTAATAGGAGGACTATTAGTATCCTTTCTGACTCAGAAACGATACTAATAACCCTCAAATAAATTGTCCACAATCCATTATTAGTATCGTTTATTAGAGAAACGATACTAATATAAATTATTGGTATCATTTTCTACCAATGATACTAACAGAAGATGCTATTAGTAACTGCTCCATTTGTAACCAATTAAAAACGATACTAATAAGGCTAAACCAACGATAATAATAGAGGATTTTTCCACTAGTGATTATACTATGCAGGCAAGCTAAAGAGAAAGACTTCTTTTATGAGTTTGAACTTGCTGATGATGGCACATTGATAAGTTGTTTTGGAGAGATGGAAAAATGAAACAAGACTATGAAGTTTTTGGAGATCTTATAGTATCTGAAACTACATATAGAACTAACAGTACAAGTATGGCATCACATGTGCGCCATTTGTTGGAGCGAATAATCATAATGCATTAATGCGGATGTCATGTTTGGTATAGGTTTTCTCTTCAATGAAAAGATAGAAAACTTCATTTGGTTGTTTGAATCATTTCTAAGTTCAAATGGTGGAAAGCAACCAACAACAATTATGACAGATCAATAAGTTGCAATGGCTGCTGCTATTTCAATAGTAATCACTCCAACAATATGCCATTGGCTATGTACATGGCATATTGGAAAAAACTCACTCAAAAACATACCTCACCTCAGAGCTTATGAAGGATTCAATGACCTTTTCAACTACTTGCTCAAGTATTGTGAAAACTGTTGATGAATTTAACCACTATTGGCTCAGGTATTTTCGTAATCTAACTAAATATTCATTTTATTCATATGTAATATTCATTGTATTCATTTCTAATATTCATTTATAAGTAATATTTAGTATATGAAATGTAACATTCATTAGCAAAAGAATGGTATTCATTATTCTTTTTATTTTGAAAACAGAATGCTTGTTGAATGATTGGTTGAAGGATCTGCATCAGATAAGGGACAAATGTTGTCCAACTTTTACAAAACATTATTTTTCTGGTGGAATACTATCTTCACAAAGAAGTGAATCAACTAATAATGTAATAAGTCTGTTTCAAAAAGTCTAACAAAGACTCAAGGATTGTGCGACTTTTATAACACCTTTCTTGATGTGATTTCTGAATGGAGAAGCAAAGATAATGGTGAAGATTTTAGATGCATAAGAGGAAATAGGCATTTGGCTTATGCAAATTTCAGCATACTAGAACATGCTCGTGAGATATACATAGGTGAATTATACAAAGCTTTTGAAGAAGAATTTGTCAAGGGTACAACATGTAATAATGAGATGAGTAAAGATATTATCCACTTCTATACTATTATGTCTGGAGGCCAAATGTGGATCACATTAAACACCAAGTTGGCTTTGAAAAATCTACATGTGAAATTAAAAGTACATGCAAATCTTTCATAGAAACAGGTAAGTTGAATAATAAATTGTCTAATTATGAATATTATCTTTATATATCATAAAAATTATGACTTACATACTAAATATTAATCTATGTTGTGTGAAATGTAGTAGGAATTCTTTGCTTTCATGCACTTTGTATTTACCATATACACAATGTCAAGAAAATTCCTCCACAATACATATTGAAGAGATGGTGTAAGACAGCAATCAACCCCAATGTTGAAGAACATAATTGTGACTCAGACAAAATTGTTCAAGCTTCTGTTTGGAGAGCTCATACATTAAGATTCCTTTTCTATTTGATTACATAACTCAATATATACCAATATGCAGAGATGAGATTGATGCTGATTTAAAGTTGCTAAAGGAAAGAATTGAAAGCATGAGAGGAGCTATAGATTTTGATAAAATATTGGAGAAAGATATCATTGATATCTCCGAACTATCAATAAAGGTAATAATGAATAATACATCAATGTTATCATACAATCAAGGTCATATGTAAAATAGATTTCGGTGTCTAATGAAAAATATAATTGTAGGATCCACCTGTGGCAAAAAAGAAATATGAAAAAAATATCAAGCCAAAGGGAGCACTTGAAAAGGTAATAAACCAAGCAAAATCTTGGAAATAGAGAGTTGGAATTAATGTTGATGAAACAAAGTAAAAGGCTCAAATAATATCAGTTTAGGTAATACATAATATATTGCTTTCTTGAATATGTAGTAGACATCAATTAAACATTACATATACAGTCAAAAATAACTACATATTATTTTATTTTTCGGCATTATGACACACATGCAGTGGCCTTCATCCATCCAACAGTTCCAAATTCAGGTCTAATATGCCAAGTCCAACCAGATCAACAAGTAAATAAATCATTATCAAATGCAAAGAAGAAAAGTAATTCAAAAACTAAAACTGCAAATCATGTATTGAATATTAACTATTATATATTGAATAGTAAATAATAAATATTGCATATTATCTTTAACATTTTTTTTTCTTCTTCATTTTTAGAATGTTGAAAAAAACTTTGATACTCTAGCTAATAATAATATTTCCATGCCAAATTCACAAATTCCAAGTCCTATTCCTATGCAAAATGTAACTCATGTATTGTGAATTTTACATTTGATAAAAATAAATGCTTTTATAGAATGAGATGAATATTACTTATGTATATGTTTACTTATTTTTGGGGTATAATCAAAGACAGAGACAAGCATGCTATCAAGTACCACCAACTTCTACTCCTGTGCAAAACAATAGTGAGGTAGTAAAAATATTGTATTTAATAAAAATGAATACTACATTACAAAAAATGAATATTACTAATATATATTTCTTTCCATTTTCAGCAGATTAATAATGTCCAAACTAATAACCAAATACAAAACAATCAAAGAGCAGCAACTTCACAAATCCCAAGTCCATTGCTATTAATAATTTTAAAGAGGTATACAATAAATATTAAGTTTTCACAAATTGAATACTAAATTCACTACATTGAATATTTACTAATAGAATTTTTTCTCTTCAGGAGTTTAATCAAAGAAGCAATCAAATGCCAACAAATACCAGCAACAATTTAAATCAACGAGTTGCAAACAATGCATCAAACTTCTCAAAGAAAGTAGATAGAGTAAATCCATATTTTCATACTTTATTTTCCTATTTTAATACTCAATAGTGATGTAACTAGAACTCAAAATTTTCTATTTGAATGAAAATTGACTTTTTGAGGAATATATTTGTTTCGATGAATATTACACTGTTATAAAAAATCTATGCTAAAGTTTCAATATTACACTTTTGTTCAAATACTTGCAACATCTTTAAATGAGTAATAACCAAAAATTTGAATAGTGCATATAATCCAGCAAAATATTAGATTACATAAACTGAATATTACATTGTATTAAATGAACATAACTCAAAGTGTTAAAAAAGTTATAGGAAAAATTGATTCTAATAATCCCACATTTCACACATTTGAAATTAACAGCCCCACCTTTAGATTATTTCACAACAGCCCCACCTTTATACTTCATTTTCTTTTATTGGTCCTTTTTACCAATAACCTAAACTTCAGGTTACCATAATCAATTTTTTCATTTTTTTTGTTTTTCTAATTAATAAAACTGATTTAAATTTTTTTTTTAAAAAAAAAAAAAAAAAAAAAAAAAAAAAAAAAAAAAAAAAAAAA
>PYUH01000508.1:19682-66762 GCA_016808085.1 Suaeda aralocaspica | reverse complement strand
AAAAAAAAAAAAAAAAAAAAAAAAAAAAAAAAAACACAACCAGCTACATTATCGTTACCACCACCACAACCCGACCCCTACACCACCCACCACAACCACAACCCACCGACACCACCTCCTACCTGCCAACACACCACGCACCACCCACCAAAACTACAAGTCCACAAACCTCCAACTGTCAAACACCACTCAAATTCCACCTAAAAACCACCCACCATCCAAAATTTTAAGCCCCACCACAAACGAGCCCCAGCCACCTACTAACTCAATCCCTAACCAACATAGCCACTCACTCATACCGTAGATAGCCCAGCCACCCACTCAAACCATAACCAACCCACTAGCTTCCAACACCACCACCACCACCACTAACCTACAACCCCAATTAGAATGCCTAATTTGAACAACCAATTGAACACCAACGGAACCCCCAATCAAACCCCCAAATTTAAACACAAAAAACCTCAAATAATTAATTCTAATAACGAACAGAAGCTTGATGTTGATGATTGTAAAGATGATGATAATGGATGGATAACTGTAAAACGTCTATGGTAATTGTCGTCATCATCATCATCGGGCCACCCAAAACATAGTCGAAAAATATGATGACGAATGTTGTTTTTAATGGAGGAAATAGTTGGTGTTGTTGGTGGTCTGTAATCATTTTAAACAATGACGGTTATTGTTGTTGTCGAATGTCTAGGTGGTGGTGGGATAATGGGGATCTTCGTCGTTGTCATCTAGTGAGCTGAGGAGGATCCAGTGAGACGGGATGGTGCTAGGATGAGGGGAAGGTGAGTTGGTGGTGGTAATGGAGGTTCCATGAGGGAGGAGTAGAGGACAGAGAAGAGGGAGTAAGGATTTGTTTTTTTTAATGTTTTTTTTTCTTTAATAATTTTATTTTGTTTAATAAAAAAATCACTCTACCAATCATGTAATATCACGTGTATAAATTACCTACTAATTAAGTTATTTACCGGTAAGGACCAATAAAAGAAAACAAGTCATAAAGGTGAGGCTGTTGTGAGATAATCGAAAGGTTGGACTTTAATTTATTTTCAAATGTGTAAAAGGTGGGATTATTAGAATTAATTTTTCCTAAGCTATATACAAACAAAAAATTATGCAAATTTGTTTATAACATATATATCAATCACAAAATAATACAACCATCATCTTTTTCGATCAAATATGTACTTAAAATCTAATATTATATAACTAGATCAATAATCAACTTTTTAAATCAAGCTAAAAATAATACCTAGATCAAATGTTTAGAGAAATATCTTTCAAAATAAAACTATATACATCATACATTGTAAAACTAATTATCCTTTCCTTGCTTTAACCATCACATCGGTCTTGTATATGTTGTCTATATGTAGTAGAAGTTCAAAGCAAATCCACACTCTCAACTTCAACAAAGCCTCTTTCTGAAATACAATGAAAAACAAAGAAAATTTTATACACAATAAATTGAATATTACATATTAAAAAAAATGAATATAAGTTAAAAACTTACTACATCAATGGATCTGAAATCACAATCAAAATCTTGATCTTCCCCATCATATTTGTCAATGTGATACATCAAATAAACTCCACAGTTGACAACATCAGTTTTGTTTCTCCAACTCATTGATATCAATATTACATTAAACTTTACTATTGAGTTGCTATACTCAACTCCATCCTTGCATTTCACAAATTCAGTAAGCATAAAAAGCTACAAATACAAGAGAATATTATATTGCTAAAGTTGAATATCATATAAAAGTTAAGTGAATATTATGAAGCAAAAAAGACTATTACCATTTTGAAAGGTATGTTACCATAATTGTGTTTCACAATTATACATTTTACCAATTTTCTATTGTCAACAATTTTGATAGCAAAGTTATCTATGCAAACACACATGAAGTAGAAGTTTTCTGCACTCCAAATGGGGAAATAGAACTAGGAAAAAAATATAACAGCAAAAAAGTGAATATTATGTATAACATAATGAATATCATATAAAATATGAAATATAAATGAATATAGTAACCTTTTTCACAGCAGAAAAATTCTTGATTTTATACATCTTCAACTCAACTTTCATTTTATTGAAGAAGCTTCCAATTTGGATTTATCACTAACATCAGATTTAAGAATCTCATTTGAACAACACAACAAATACCGAAAAAAAATCAATAATAACATCAATATAAATTAGGATAATAGTAAAACAAAATTATAAACAAATATTAAATACCACAAGAGTTACAGAAAAGTAAACTCTATATTTTGGCTTCTCTTTTTCCCTCTTCAATCTAACATTCAAACACATAATCCAAGAATCAATGACACAATTTATAACTTTCTCAGAAGCAGTCATGGTATGCATCTCAGACCTATTGATGCTATTTTCACCATCAAAGTAAAGAAGTTCACTGAAATTGAAACAAATGAATATTTTATCAAAACAATTGGATATTATACATTGAAAAACAAAAATTACATATAGAATGTTGAATAAATATTAAAAATGAAAACTTACACAGGATCTTCATCACTAAATGCATAATCGGAAATTAAAGATTGCATTGTGTCCAAATTTTTTAAACAAATCTTTGAATCTAATCATGAAAGGTGATCCAAACTTAACAGGAACTTGATGAGATCTCTTAGAGTGACCAACATCCCTATAACACACAAATAAACACAATAAATATAACAAACTAAACCATGAATATTACTAACTAAACAATGAAGATTACTAACTGAAACATGAATATTACTAAAATAAAATAAAAAATAGTACATACCCTCTAATTTCAGCTTTTTCCCTCCTTCCCCAACACCTTCAACTTGGTCATCAACATCTTCTTTATTCTTCAACTCATCACTTTCCTTACCTTTTATCACAACCTTCTTGATCTTCCTCTTCATACAACTTCATCACATTCGAAGTGTTCTCAGACACAGGCATCTTCAAAGAAAGAAGAACATTAACAATAGTAGGAGTATTCATAGGAGAAATTGGGGTAAATGCTTCTTGAGATGACAATGATGGAATCTTGTATCTTAAGCCAATATCAAACAAATTAGAAGAATCAACCTAATTCTTCTCAACAACATACATACCCCTACATTTCCGCCTAAGTTTCCTATAAAAATGTCTCTCTATTTCCTCCACCTCTTCACGGAAACTACGACTTTCATAAACTTCTTGGCTTGGACTCAACAATAAATATATTCTAACTCCTTCCTTAACCCTCTCATTCATAAATTCAATAGCTTGTTTGGTTAATGAATTATCAGGCACTAGCTCATCAACTTCCTCAATCAATTGACCAATCTTAGTTATATGAGGAGATATATCCTTCAACTAGTCATAATAATCTGCAAAACAGAACGTTAAAGTAAAGAATATTACAAATAAAGATATGAATATTTCATATTAAAAAATGAATATAGCATATATTAAAATTACCTTCAATCTCTTATCAATACATTCATCATCTTTATCATCAAAATCTTTCTCATAATCAACTTTATCAGAAATACTAGCTTTCTCAGTAGGACGCTTGAACTTCTCAACATTAGCTTTCTCGGTAGGAAGCTTGGACTTCTCATCACCATCATTAGAGACAACATCATGCTTAGAAATTCTACTTAGCACAACACCTCTACCAAACCCATCAAATTCTTTAATAATAGATCTTTTAGAAATCATGGAGCTTGTCCATGTCTTAACCAACGGGAAGCTTCTTGGATGAACAACCCCACGTCTCTTCGCTCTATCAAAATAACACAACTGCAAAAAATAAATAAAAATTAGAAAAACAAATACAAAAACAGAAAGAAAATAAGAAACATAGATGTATATAACATAATTAAAAAATGAATATTACTAATAATACAATGAATGTTACTAATAATAGAAAGAATATTAGAAATCATATAATGAATATTACTAATAATATAACGAATATAACAAACAGAGAAACAAAACATACTTTTAAGAAAAATAGTGGCCCTTTGAAGTAAGTCTTCTGTGCTTTGAAGTCACTAATAGCATCGTTCAGATGATCAAATGTAAACTTGCACCAATCTAAGTGTGGAACGATTTGCAAATCCATCATTGAAAAAGAAATGTAACATTCACATTCGAGCAAGTCTTAGAAGACAACAAGCAGTTAACAACAATAACAATAAAGTTTGTAACAAATGTCTCATTAGCAAAAGTGCCTTTATTTTCACCAGAATAAAAACTAAGTATTGTATTCAGCGTAGGACTACCCTTATGATGCTCCAAACCCCAAAACTATCTCCAATCTCCGAAAAAGTCCTTGAACTCTTCAGTGTACATTGTCCAATGAGGTTCTATAATAGGAATTTCACCCCTAGGAAGTCCATAAACCAATTCAACATCATCTTCACAAACTTCAACCTTATTCCCTAAAGGCAATATAAAGCTACAACTATCACTATCATAACAACAAACCAAATCATAATCAAATTTTGGATGAGGAGAATCAAAAACACTCAAGGAGGATAACAGTGCACTAAACCTAGTTGGTTCAATAGCTTTTTTTCTATTCTGGAGTAAGACACTGAACAAACTCATAAAAGTTTCTTTCACCACCTCTAACTTTGGCAGATTGTTTACCCATTGGAACTTTCTCTTTACCAACCTAAAACATAAATACTTGAGTTTAATGTTAAACTGAACAAACTTTCTATGGGTAGACAATCTTTTGGCACTGAACAACCTGTTTCGGGTTGATCTAAAATATTTATGTTTCATGTTGGTAAAGAGAAAGTTCCTATGGTTAAACAATCTGCCAAAGTTAGAGGTGGTATAGGAAAATTTTATAGGTTTGTTTAGTGTCTTACTCCAGAACAGAAAAAAAAGCTATTGAACCAACTAGGTTTGGTCCACTGTTATCCTTGAGTGTTGCTGATTCTCCTCATCCAAAATTTGATTATGATTTGGTTTGTTGTTATGATAATGATAGTTGTAGCTTTATATTGCCTTTAGGGAATAAGGTTGAAGTTTGTGAAGATGATATTGAATTGGTTTACGGACTTCCTAGGGGTGAAATTTCTATTATAGAACCTCATTGGACAATGTACACTGAAGAGTTCAAGGACTTTTTCGGAGATTGGAGATAGTTTTGGGGTTTGGAGCATCATAAGGGTAGTTCTACGCTGAATACAATGCTTAGTTTTATTATGGTGAAAATAAAGACACTTTTGCTAATGAGACATTTGTTAATAACTTTTTTGTTATTGGTGTTAACTGCTTGTCGTCTTTTATATTTTTTTTGGTAAACTATAAGCATTTTATTATCAAAAAGAGAATAATTACAACTTATGGCTTTTTTTGACAAAACTGACTCAGTTGCACCAAAAAAACCAAAAAACGCTCATCTATACAAGAACAGCAGCCTGAGCTATACCAATGGAACAAAAGAAACTAGAAACAATGTAACAAAAAGCTTCCCATCAAACCAACAACAAGCCAACCAATCAAACCATAACCTAAGTCTCCACACAGCGGCAGCAAACAACAGGACCATAACCAGCTAGCAAACTTAAGCACAACAGCTGACAACAACCAGCCACAACAATAGGATTGCAGGCCAGCAACAGAAACAGTTCTGCGGAACCAAAGGACCAGAACTGCACAGAGCAACAGCAGAAAGCAAATTAACCTTCATCAAAACATGCACTTTCCCATAGCAAGCCACAACAGCAGCTTGAGACCAGACCTCACAAACAACAACCTACACACATCATCCACAACCAAAGCAAACCAAGAACCTTCCAAATAACCAGCTGCACCAAGGAACAACCCTCCCCCACAGCAAGCCAAAACAGCAGCTAAGCCCAAACTTCACACAAAAACAAGCCAAAACAGCAGCTTCAGTCCTGCAGATCAGCAGCTTCAAACTCAGAACTCACTACACCTGCCACTTGCAAATCAAGCAGGCCAGCCATAGCAGCAAACCTGCAGAACTACAGAACCAAACCAGCAGCACCAGTTCTGCATACCAGGCTAAAACTGCAGAACATACTACAGAAACAACATAACTGAACGACACTGCAGACTCATAAATCCAAACAGCAAAACAGGCCACAACCACAACAAAATTGCCAAAGCAACCACAGCACCACAACAGCTTAGCCATCAACTAGAACTCAAGAAGCAAGATTATAGGACCAAGTCTTCCTAGCCAAAACTGCAAGCAGAAGAGGATCAGCCTTACAGAATCAGACTGCCACAAGAAACTGCAGGATAGAAGCTGTATCAGCACAAGGCTGCTGTAACAAAACTGCAAACCCAACAGAGCAACAAGCAAGCAAGCAACAGCAAAACAAACTTCAGACCAAAGACCACAGAACAAAACAAACCCTGCACCCTGCACTCTACATAACAGCACTAGCCAGCCAAACCACCATCCCAGCCACATCCAGCCACAAGACAAAACCACAGCCAATCCCCTGAAAACAGACCATTTACACAACCTGCACAAATTAAACATAATAACCAAAAACCACACACCCCAAAACAACCCATAAAGCCAGGCATTACTGCTGCCTCTTACACACCACAAACCCCTACCAACAACCCTACATTCCTTATTCTGCCAGCACCAAAAAAAAGAAAAAGAAAAGAAAAAAAAACCTCAGGCCAGAACACCAAGACCAACAAAATGTCAGATTAGCAAGTGTTGCACCCATCCTCTATCAGCCACAGTCATTGTTTGTCATTGTTTCCTGCCTAATATTTTGCAGCCTCAGTCTCACATTATACTTAATTTGCTCACAAATTCTTGCAGAGCACCATTGCTCCGCACTCCAAAAACATCTATTTCTAGCTTGCCATATGCAGTAGACCATTGCAGCCATACTACAGTTTCTAAATACTCTGATCAGTTTGCTTGAGCCAGAAACCACCCAATACTGCCAAACCTGATGAATATCATAGATACCAAAGTGGACAATCCCCAACCAATCTCCAATCCTCCTATAACAGTCCAAACTGCAAGGACAATTGAAAAACAGGTGTACCACAGTCTCTCTCTTATAACCACAAAGAACACACACCTCAGTATCCACAATATTATATCTAGCCAACACATCCCCAGTCTTCATCTTATTCAACATAACCATCCAGGAGATGAAGCCATGTTTTGGAATAACCAAAGGCTCCCAAATCCACTTATGCCGCCCCACCTCTTCCCCTTGAGTCAATAGGGACTGGTACCCAGCCTTGATAGTATAGTTCTCACCATATCTCCAGCCCTTGTCATGGAAAGCATCCTTCATAATCTCCATAACCTTACACACATTCTTCCAGCCCCAACAAGCACTAAGAGGTGGGGAATATTCCCACCAATCAACATTTCTCAAATAAACACTATGCACCTATTTTACACACAGCATATCTGCCTTCATAGCCACTTGCCAAACCAGCTTACCTTGAGCAGCAACATTCCATTTC
Source organism: Suaeda aralocaspica (assembly GCA_016808085.1). Classification (NCBI taxonomy): domain Eukaryota; kingdom Viridiplantae; phylum Streptophyta; class Magnoliopsida; order Caryophyllales; family Amaranthaceae; genus Suaeda; species Suaeda aralocaspica. Next base: position 59,264 of record PYUH01000508.1, on the reverse strand, counting down.
AACCAATTCCTTACACCCAAACCCCCTCTGTTCCTAGGTAAACAAATAGTTTCCCAAGCCACAATCATCATTTTGGAGCAATAGTATTTCCCCTCCCACAGGAATCCTCTACACAATTACAACACTCTATCCATCACCTTCTTGGAAATAATAAAAACTTGTGCCCAATAAGGTTGGATCCCCATAAGCACAGCATTCTCCAGTGTTAAACTAGCTGCATAGGAAAGGTGCCTAGAAGACCACTGCCTAATTTTCAGGACAATTTTCTCCACAAGCTGATCACAGTGATGAATAGCCAACCTTTTTGAATGCAATGGTATCCCTAAATACCTAAAGGGAAAAGTACCTTTAATAAACCCTGTCAAATCCAGGATATCTTCTTGAATGTACCCAAGGATATTCCCAAAGTATATAGCAGTTTTGGAATCATTCCCAGCTAAGCAAGAGCTTCCATAAAATTTTGCTAAAGCATCCTTAATGAGCCTCACAGAATGAAAGTCAGCATAACTGAAAATCATCAAATCATCTGCAAACACTAGATGATTCAGCTTTGTTTTCTGGCATCTATAGTGAAAAGTAAACTCCTCATGCTCTCCAACTTCCTGCAGCAACCTTGACAAATACTCCATAGCTAAGACAAACAGCAAAGGAGAAAGGGGATCTCCTTGCCTCATTCCCCTCTTTCCAAGGAAAAACCCATGCAAACCACCATTCAGAAAGATGGAGAAGGAAGGAGAGGAAACACAACTCATCACCCATTTTATAAAACCAGCTGGGAACCTCAAAACATGCAGCATTTCTTCAACAAACTCCCAAGACAAGGAATCATAAGCTTTCCTTAGATCAATCTTGATAGTACACCTTTTACGATGCTTACGAGAGTCATATTGGTGCAATATATCCTGACAGACCAAAATATTATGCAAAATACTTCTCCTAGGCACAAAAGCTGCCTGAACTTGATTAATCAAAGATTGCAACACCTCATTCAACCTATTACAACATTTTAGAGATAACCTTATAAATAACATTGCGGCAGGCTATAGGTCTAAATTACAACACAGAAGTTGGGCAATCGACCTTGGGAACCATTGTAAGAGATGTAGCATTAACCTGCTTCAAAAGTTTTCCAGTAGCAAAAAAAATCAAGACTGCCTCACAAGTCTCTGCTCCCACCACATTCCATGCACTCTTGAGAAAATTACTACTATAGCCATCAGGACCTGGTGCTTTCTCATCATCAATACCAAAAACAGCCTCCCTAACATCTAGAGCAGTGAAAGGTCTGATCAGCTTGCTTTGCTGAACTGGAGATAAAACAGCCCCCTTCCTGACAAGCTCAACATCAACAACAGTCCTCTCAGCCAACCTTGTACCCAACAACTCTTGGTAGTAGCTCAAAAAAGCAGCCACCACATTAGCCTGATCATCCACCAAATTACCTGTCATTTAAAAACTCATAAAAACATCATGAATACTCTCCTCTTCCTCAAAAAATCATGAAACACTTTAGAATTTGCATCTCCCTCCTTAAACCACATAGCTTTCGTTTTCTGCTGCAAAAAATTAAATCTAGCTTCATGAGTCAAAGCATAGACCTCTCTTGCTTCCTTCTCCTCCTCCATTAAAGAACAATACCTAGGATTTTCTGACATTTTTGAAGATGAAGGTAAGCAAAATCATCTATACATTCAATATTAGAAAACATGTTATTATTCAACTGCTTTAGCCCTCTCTTCAGCCTCTTTAACTTCTTCACCAACCTAAACATAGGTGTTCCATTAACTGGTTGCATCCAACTCTCCTGCACAATATCCAAAAAATTTGGAGCAAGACTCCACATATTTAAATATCTAAACAATCTCCTACCTATCTCCACTTTATTAAAGTGCATGGTCACATGAGGGCAGTGATCCATAATCCTTTCTAGCAGGATTTTTGTGAAAGCATTAGAGAAAACATCTTTGCAAGGGCCATTGTACAACATCCTATCAATCTTAGAACAAACTCTATACTCAGGATCCTGCTTATTTGTCCAAGTAAAAAAAACTCCCACACATACTCATATCAGTTAAATCACTTTGTAATAAACAGTTCTTGAAAGCCAACACCTCATCAAGAGTCATTGGAGATCCCATCCTCTCATCTAAGTTCAAAACATTGTTAAAATCACCACCAACAAACCAAGGCATACTAATCCTCCCCCAGCCTAGTCAAAGCATCCCATAACCTTCCTCTATCCATGGGGTCATTATAACCATAAACAACAGTAAACAAAAAGGAAGTCCCAATAGCAATATGGATCACAGAAACATGGATCCATTGATCACCAACTTCCAAAAGAGAAACAACAAAAAAAACTGGATTCCACAACAACCAAATCCTACCAGTTTTAACATGTTGATAGTTAGCACAAAAACTCCATCCTTCACCAAGTTCAGGTAAAACCCTCCCCACATTATGAGGCTTCACCTTTGTTTCTAGAAGTCCAAATAGTCCTAGCTTATGTTGATCCAAAAACCATTTGATATCTCTTTGCTTGCTAAGACTATTTAGACCCCTAATGTTCCACAACCCAAAATTATCCATTAGGAATCCTTACTGGATCCCCAACTTCCACATGCTTACTACTCCTCAACCCAGGACCATCTTTTCCCCCTTGAGCACTACCATTCCCAATCACTTGAGATGGGATTAATGTTATCCCAGTGCCTACACTAACAGGCCTCTGAACATCAACATCCACTCCCACGACAATGCCATCCACAATCCCCTCACTCTGATTTGTTGTTCTAGAACCAGAGTTCTGAATACAGCACCAACATCCACCACAGTAACAGGAACAACCCCCACATTCACTTGTGAAGGACCAGAACCGTCGGGTACAGTAGCTCCCACATTCAATTGTGTAGGAACATAAACATGTACAGTAGCCGTGTCCTGCCCCCTATACTGTTGTACATGCTTTGGAACCCATCTCTGCCTTGTCTGTGATACTTTCATCTGCCCCTTCTTTACACATTGATCAGCCCTATGCCCATAGCCCTTACACTGCTCACAAGTAACAGGCAACCACTCATAAACCATAGTTTGAGGCACTGAGTCACCCATTTCCTCCAAAAATTGGATTTCATGAACCAAATCCTGATTCATTTTCAACTCAACCATCACCCTAGCATAATCAAGAATATCTTTATTTGCAGTTGCTCTATCAGTCTTCACAGGCTTCCCAATCAAACTACAAATTTTCATCAATGAAGTCTTCCTTCAAAATCTCAAATCCAGTCTAGGCAAACGAACCCACACAGGAACTTGGCAAATCTGCTCGAGTATCAACTCCATGCCTGGGACCCACCTTTTCACCACCACTGGCTTCCTATCAAAAGTAATAGGACCTGCCCCCATAGCCTTATCCCTAGCACTACCATCCTTAAACCTCACTATAAAAACACCATTTGACATTCTAGCAACCTTAACTACACCGAACCTCCCCCACACACGCCTAACAAATGCATTCAACACCACATAAGGAGGTATCCCCCCCATTACAAAGCAGACTAGAGATGAGTCCCAATAATCAATTTCCCCTTGAATGCCCTCATAAGTAAGCTTAACACAACCATTTGAGGTGGAAGAATTACCTGCAAGGTTTAGTCCCTCCTCGCATATGTCTCTAAACAGCGTTGACCTCCATGGCGCAGCAGTGGCCCCCATCCCCTGTTTCTCCACCGCAACCTCACCAGAAAGCAGAGGCTCCTCTGGTAATGGCGTCATCACCCTCGAAGACCCACCCTCCACAGACCTCGACCCACTCCTAACCACCTGCCTTCCCCCCTCACTTCCACCACCGTCCCTCCCTTGTTGTGGAGTTAACAATGGCGTAGCTGGCAACGGAGAAACATCACTCCCATTTCTCCCCCCTTTCTTCCTTCGCGTCACAGTTAGCCACTCACTCACCTGGGCATTCACGAAATCTTCCCCTCCTCCACTCAACCCAACCTCCTTCAGTCCAGAATCCTCCATTACAGAGTCGTCCGACAAATTTCCCTTCGACGCACCTCCAAGACTTCCTTCTTCATCCAACAAATCGCCTCGAATCTTCCCAATACTATATTTCCCTGTATTATGCAGAGAATTAGCCTTCTTCGAGGATTTCGAGCCATTTTTTTCATTTTATTTATTTTTTCTGCCACCTTTTGCCATGCTTGTCTTCTAAGACTTGCTCGAATGTGAATTTTACATTTCTTTATTCCATGATGGATTTGCAAATCGTTCCACACTTGGATTGGTGCAAGTTTACATGATCATTTGAACGATGCTATTAGTGACTTCAAAGCCCAGAATACTTACTTTAAAGGGTCACTATTTTTCTTACAAGTATGTTTTGTTTCCTTGTTTGTTATATTCGTTATATAATTAGGAATATTTATTATATGATTTCGAATATTCTTTCTATTATTAGTATCATTCATTGTATTATTAGTATTATTCATTTTTCAATTATGTTATACATTTATGTTTCTTATTTTATGTTTGTTTTTGTATTTGTTTTTCTAATTTTTATTTAATTTTTGCAGTTGTGTATTTTGAGTTGTGTTATTTTGATAGAGTGAAGAGACATGGGGTGAAGCTTCCCGTTGGTTAAAACATGGACAAGCTCCATGATTTCTAAAAGATCTATTCTTGAAGAATATGATGGGTTTGGTACAGGTGTTGTGCTAAGTAGAATTTCTAAGCATGATGTTGTCTCTAATGATGGTGATGAGAAGTCTAAGCTTCCTACTGAGAAAGCTAGTATTTCTGATAATGTTGATTATGAGAAGTCCAAACCTGCTTCTGAGAAAGATATTGATGATAAAGATGATGAATATATTGATAGAGATTGAAGGTAATTTTAATATATGTTATATTAATTTTTTAATATATAAAATATTCATATCTTTATTTGTAATGTTCTGTTTTACAGAATGTTATGACTGGATTTGTTTATGAGTTGAAAGCTATAGCTACTCATATAACTATGATTGGTCAATTGATTGAGGAAGTTGATGAGCTAGTGCGTGATAATTCAATTTCAATGAACCTCTTTATTTTGATGGTAAAATTAGCAGGTCTGAGATGCATACCATACCATGACTAGGTTTGAGATGCATACCATACCATGACTGATTCTGAGAAAGTTATGAATTGTATTATTAATTCTTAGATTAATTGTTTGAAGGTTGGATTGAAGAGCGAAAATGAGAAGCCAAAAGATAAAGTTTATTTTTATCCTAATTTATATTGATGTTATTATTGATTTATAAATGTAATGTTCAATATCTGAATAACTAAGATATATTTGAACAATGAATATTATGTATAAAAATTTGAATATTATAGCAACATTCATATATAGATGATAGCCTAATTTTTGCGATGCATTTTGATTCAAAATTCAAAATTTTGGTTAAATGAATACAGTAGAATATTACATCAATATATATAGTCAAAATTCTAAAACATGCATAATTTCATCAAACTAATTTCATGAAACAATATTACACTCATCAATTAAGAACATTACAATGTTGAAATTGAATATGAATTCTAATCTTTAATTTCAATAATTATCAATCTGATATTCACAATAGCTTCAAAATATTACACAATGATTCAAATTCAAACGTGTTTCTACTTCGAAATCATTTATAATATGCATAATTCTATCTATTTTTTTTCACTTGTTGTATAATTTGTTGTTGAATCTTCCACTATTGTAGTTTTTCAGAGTGAGAAATTGATTGTTGGAGGAGAGTGAAATTGAAATAGAATTAAAATAGAGAAAATTATAGCAAAAATTATGAAAAAAAAGGTGGGTATATATAGTTTAGTTTGTGAAACACATCGTTTTGAAAATGAAAGTATATTTGGTAATTGTACTAATTAGAGTATGGCAGAACGATTGGTTTGTGCTCCCGAGAGCATATAATGAATTGCCCAACACAATAAAGAGAGCGTTCATATTGTGTATGCTTAAAATCCAATTCGAAGAGCCTCCATGGCTAGGCGCAATTACACAAAACATAAATAAAAAAATGAAGGAATATACCTGGAAAATCAAAGCATGAAAATCAAATTACTTAACCCATATCGGTAGAACCCTGAGTAACCCAAACAGAGCAGATCACCATAAACGATCCCAGAATACAGGCGTAAAGCAGTCATAGAGGACAAGGGTGGAATTAGTTCGTATGGAGGGTGAAGAAGCGAGACAAAGACGAAGTTAGTATTCAAAAGAAAGGGACATTAGGTTTGGGTAAACCAAAATTGAATAAAGAAAATCAATTGGTTTGACCTAAATTGCTAGCAGAACTATGTGGTTTCTATAGAAGGCACAGGAGAAGGGAAACTTTGGTAGCTGACAAGAAAGACATACATACTGAAAGGAAGAATGAACAAGTTGAAAATTAGTTCTTTGAGATCAACAAAAAGTAAAAAATAAATTAAATAAAATAAAATCGTTCAAACCCGTCTAATAGATTAAAAAATTGTCTCCTCAACAACGGCGCCAAAATTTGATGCAAGCTATCGCACACCTCTCAAAAATAAACCAAACAACACTGACTAATATAGCTAGGGAAGTAGGGATCGAATCCACAGGGAAGCTATTATTAAATTCTATTAGCTCTAAAAAGTAAAAACTGTGTAAGGAGCCTTGGTTTAATTTCTAACTAACACTACAAGAAAACGGGAAAATAGAGACGGATTTTTTGCGAAGTTTGCGACAGATTCCATTTCTGTCGCAAGTTTGTGACGGAAGTCCACTTTTTTGCGACGGAAATATCAGTCGCAAAAAAGTGACAAACCAAATCAGATGACCAAATGTTTTTGCGACGACTTTTTATTTTTGCGACGGACTAAATTCTGTCGCAAATATCCCTCGTAAAAAAACGACAAAACCATAAATCATGCTAAGTTATTTTGTCACCAAAAATTTAAACCAACATAACCTTTCTATAACCCGCCTCCCACAAACCACGAACAAACCCTAGACCTCGCAAACCCTCCTCCTCCCGACGACGGCTATTGTCGGCCATTTTTGCCTACTCCGGTTTCAATCCCTCCTCCTCCACTGAATTCGCAATCCACCACTGTTTTCCCCGATCCCTCCTCCTCCTCCACTGTTTTTGCAAAACCCCTCCTTCAATTCGCCGTCGGTGATGCCGCCTCTACCGTCCGTCGCTGGTTTCTCGCCTCTGCCGTCCGCCGCTGATTTTCCGCTGCTTTTCTTGTTGGTAAGTTTTTCGATTTTAGTTTTTAATCGGAATTCTTGTTAAAGTATTAATTTTTCCTTTTGATTCTTTTAATTTCTGGATTAATTTTAGTTATTCTACTATTGTTAGGTTTGTTTTTATGGAATTTTTAAAGAATAGTTTTTCTCACATGTAAATACAGGAGACTAAATGATGAATGATCAAATAAGTTAATATGTATTCAAACAAGTTATGTGAATGTACAAGTTTAATATGTTTATATATACTATAATGTTGTAATGTTGAGAAAAGGCTTTAGGTGTTGAGAATCATAAGTCTAATTTTACAAATTACAAAGAAAGTGTGTAAGTGAGCTAACTATGTTGCTTGATCAAGTAGCTTGCTAGACCAATGGGGTTTAAACTTTGAAGGTTTCATGTTAGGATGCTTTAAGCTGTTTGCGCTGCATTCTTGAAGGCTAGCTTAACTACATGCCTACATTGTGAACCTGTTGATTTAGTGTTGTTTATTAAGCTTGGGTTATTTGCATATATAGCTTTGTGGGATGTGGAGGCTATGTTTTGAACAATTCTTGTCTAACATAGAGTACATTTAATTGTATGTCACTCTATTAAGTCGATTTCCTGAAACTTATTCAAACTTATTCATAGCTTTGTTGATCTTATTGTTGATGAATAGAACTATTAGTATTTGATTGTTGTATGAGCAATTACTGTTGATTAGAGCTTGGCCTTGTTTAGAAGGGTTATAGTTGTTTTCGTGAAATGTTACTGAGTTGATCATAATGTTGATGAATAGAACTACTAGTATTTGAAGTTGTTGTCTGAGGAATTACTGTGTTGATCAGAGTTTTGTGGCAACTATTTTAGACCATCAAATTAGTAATGTCGCAACTTAAGATGACTAGAGAAAGTGTGTATATATTTGAAAGAAATGTATATATATTATAATTCAACTTTAGTTCAATTCAATTTTAGTTTAGTTCAATTGAACTTAATATGACTAGAGAAAGTGTGTATATAGTTTAATTCAACTTTAGTTATAAGTTTGGTAAATACACCTTAACAGTTTAATTCAAATTTAATTATAAGTTTGGTTACTAGAACATGTTAAGTTTTTAGCAACTTTAAAACAATAATTTCAAAGAAGAAGTGATGGCTTATTTTTCATGTAATAAAAATAATAATCGAATTTAATTAACTAGTTCGTAATTTTAGAATAATATAATACGACCCTATGCAGTTTTCAATAATTATATTTTGCCATTTTGACTAAAATAATTATATGCGTGACTTGTGTAGAAGTTGTCACTATGAAAAGAAGGAAACGTAGTTGGATGTATTGTAGGAAGGTTGGATCTTCTATGAACCCTGCTTTTAAGGAAGGAGTTGAAGAATTCCTTCAATATTGTAAAGATCATCCGCAGATAACTGACCCTAATGAAGTTAGGTATCCGTGTGTTAAATGCAAGAACAAACGCATCTATGATCCAGAAACAGTAAAGTATCATTTGTATGCCAAGGGGTTTAAACCGGATTATTATGAGTGGCATTGTCATGGGGAAGGGTTACCTGAGTCCTCCGAGCGGCAATCCAATGACNGTGACTATTGCGAAATGGTTATGGATGCTTTTGGACATAACCAAGATCAATCGGGTACCCAATCAGAGGAGGAACCTAACCCCCAGGCCAAGCATTTTTATGATATGCTAAAGGCTTCTGAACAACCTTGGGTTGAAGGGAGTTCAACTTCTAGATTAGAGATGACCTCTGAAATAACTAGTATTAAATCCCAGTTCAATATGCCCCAACGGGGTGTAGATGCCATTGTGTCTTTGTTTAGTGATTCGTCTCCTAAGAACACCTATATAGGGGAGACATTCTACGAGGTAAAGAAGATTGTTCAAGGGTTGGAGATGCCTGCTAAAAAGATTGATGTATGCCCGAAAGGTTGTATGTTGTTTTGGAAAGATGATGCTCAGTTGTCTAAGTGTACTGTTTGTGGCAGCGACCGTTACAAGAAGACTTCGAAAGGGAATGACGTTCCTGAGAATGTTCTCATTCGTCTTCCGATCACTCCTAGGTTGCAAAAAATGTTTGCCACCAAGGACATTGCGGAGGAAATGTCATGGCATGCAAAAAATCCTCGGTTGTAAGGTACAATGGCACACCTTAGTGACACTGAAGCGTGAAAAAGTTTGGATAGTTGCACACATGAGTTTGCATCTGAACCTCGTAATGTTAGGCTTAGGTTGTGTAAGGATGGGTTTGATCCTCATGGGAAGTTTGGGGGTAACAATTCTTGTTGGCCAGTTATATTGACCCCATATAACTTGCCCCCGTCAATGTGTATGGAAAGAGAATTCATGTTCCTTTCATTGATTATTCCCAGTCCCAACAACCCCAAAGGAAACCCAGATATTTACATGCAACCACTAATTGAAGAGTTGAAACAGTTGTGGGAAGTTGGTGTTACTACTTACGACATTCCAAGTAAACAAAATTTCAATCTTCAAGCTACCATCTTATGGACTATTGGTGACTTCCCCGCTTATGGTATGATGTCTGGTTGGTCTACATTTGGTTTTAAGGCTTGTCCCAATTGCATGGAGAAAAGCAAATCATTCTGGTTGAAAAATAGTGGCAAGGTGTCTTGGTTTAATTGCCATAGGCAATTCCTTTCACCGGATCACCCGTTCAGGAACAACAAGACAACTTTTTGTAAGAACAAAGTTCGGAAAGGTGATCCTCCCCATATCATGTCAGGAGATGAACTTTGGGAATGTGTGAAAGACCTTCCTAAGGCGACTGATGGGCCTGAAGCCCTTAATTATGTGAAAAAGGCTAAATCCGGTTGGTCAAAGAGGAGCATTTTTCGGGATCTGCCCTATTGGAAGCATCTTATCCTTCGCCATAGCTTAGACGTGATGCACATTGAGAAGAACTTTTTTGATCAACTCATTCACACTATTATGGATGTCAAAAAACAAAGGTGTGACACACCCGCAGCTAGACTAGACATCGAGGCTCTTTGTAAACGTCCCGAGCTACATCTACAGCAGGATGACCGAGGGAAAGATGTAGTAATTGTTAAAGTTTAACGTTATTATAGAAAAGATGCACTTGGGCTGCTGAGTTTGAACCTGAAGTTAGACATGAATTCCAATCTAGGGTTGGAAATCAATTGCGTGACATGTTCTACAAACTCACGCACAATGTTAGCAGAACATTGCCAAAGTGGGTGAGTGAAACCGTGTACAAGAAGGCGCAAGATGTGATAAAGGTTGATGAAACGTTCAAGAAAAGATTGGCACAAAACAAGAAGAACAGAAGGGGTGGTTCAATGGAAAATCCCATTGAACCTACCCACTATCAAGGGTCTTCCTCAACAGTGCAGCATGCTAAGAAGATGGTTATTTCTTCATATGCTTAAAAGTTCAATCTTTCATTTGCATTTTTGATTATATGAAAAAATCATCCGTTATACCATTTGATAATCTATCTTCTAAGTTTAATTTTATACTATTTTTTTTTCATTATCATTTACAAGCGAAGGAAAATGAAGGAAAGCTCCCATCCCCAGTAGATCTGCTCCTCCGTACGCATTTCAAGGATGTCCTGGGAAAAGGAAAGGTGGCTGTGAACCGCACAGCAAAGCAGATTGCAGTAAGTTAACAAGTTTTGTTGTAACTTTGGCTTTTCAAAATCTATATGTTGGATATAGGTTGGGCACAAAAATAAACATTTGGATATATGTGAAAAATAGGCACTTTAGTTGCCAATTTTAGCCATTTCGAGCCCATTTAAACCTCAAACACATGTAAAGGCTAGTTAGGCATAAAGTAAAGGTTCTAACACTTGTAATTATGCCTTTTAGGGATGTTTAGCTTATTTATAGGTTGAAATGTAGATATATATGAAAAATGGGCACATTAGTAGCCCTTTTGGAGCCATTTCGAGCCATTTAAACCTAAAACACATGTAAGGCCTAGTTTGAAATAATCTAGAGGTTCTAACACTTGTAATTCTGTCTTTTAGGGATGTTTAGCTTATTTATAGGTTGAAATGTAGATATATATGAAAAATGGGCACATTAGTAGCCATTTTGAGCCATTTCGAGCCCATTTGAACCTCAAACACATGTAAAGGCTAGTTAGGCATAATGTAAAGGTTCTAACACTTGTAATTAAGCCTTTTAGGGATGTTTAGCTTATTTATAGGTTGAAATGTAGAGATATGTGAAAAATGGGCACATTAGTAGCCATTTCGAGCCATTTGAACCTAAAACACATGTAAGGCCTAGTTTGAAATAATGTAAAGGTTCTAACACTTGTAATTCTGCCTTTTAGGGATGTTTAGCTTATTTATAGGTGAAATGAAAAATTGGCACTTTAGTTGCCAATTTGAGCCATTTTGAGCCCATTTAAACCTCAAACACATGTAAAGGCTAGTTTAAGCTTGAAATAAGCCATCTATTTTGTTACATAACTCTCGCTTTTATTGTTTACAATGTATGTTGGGTTGATTTAAATTCAAATTTGTATAACTAAGAATAATCCTCCCCCATATCCCCCCGTGTTTTTAATTTTAATTGCGTTTTTGTAGGAGACCTACCAGAAGAAGCTTGAGGAAACAAGCAGTGACGGGAGTCAGAGAACGCCCGATGAGTTATATTGGGAGGCATCTGGTGGTCGCAGCAAGAAAGGTCACGTGAAGGGTCTTGGTAGTGGTGCGGACCTGTATTACAACTCTTCAAGGAGATATGGATCATCGAAGCGGTACACGCCATCTGTATTTTATCAAATGAAAGATCATTTAGAGAAACATGTGGAGAAGGTGTGAGAGGAGGTGCGGGAGGAGGTGCGGGCTGAGGTTGACGAGAAGATGCGAGCCGAGATAAAGGCATTGCAGAGGACACAGAAGGAGTTTATGGACCAGATGATGAGTCGATTCGGTAACGATAGTTGTTCACCTTTCCAGAGTCAGCGTCGGGACTCGCCAAACGACTCAGGCAGTGGCGCCGGGCAAGGGATGCAAGTCTTGATAGGTACCTTGTTCCATATAGCATAGCTTAGTGCCTTTATCATGATTGTTAAACTTTAAAACAATGAAACTATTCAATCTTTTGATTTTAGTTAAGACAGAAATACTTTCCGTCGCAAAAGGGCATTATTATTTTTTCTGTTTCCATTTGCCACGGAATTCTTCCGTCGCAAATCTAAAAACAAAGTTGGTACTCCATCTTTTGCGACGGAATATTCTGTCGCAAATTTGTGACGGACAATTCCGTCGCAAAATTGCCTAACTTTGCTAGGGACTTTTCCGTCGCAAGTTTAGCGACGGAAAAATCCGTCGCAAAAAACATTGACCCAGCAGATAAATATCCGTCGCAAATAATTTGCGACGGAAATTCCGTCGCATGTTTGGAAATTTGCGACAAAAATTTTTAGAAACGGACTATCTACGACGGAATTCCGTCGCAAATCGTATTTGAGAAGGAATTTTTGAAGTTTGCGACGGAATTTTTTTGTCGCAAAATTGTTGTTTTCTTGTAGTCTAATTGACTAAAAACTAGATAAATAGCGGAAATTACAAATTAAACTCAATTCATAAAAACCTAGGGCGATTGGTTCACCATGAACAATCAAAAAACTCATAAAACATAAATCAATTAATTCATTAATTGTCATCAAACTAAGGCACACTAATCCTCTCGAGCTTAGACTCCCTTAAAACTTTTTTACTGGTTCTCGCTTGCATAAATTCGTTTTGCCTATTATTTTGTGATCTTATTACCTCTCTGCCTCTCTTTCGACAATTACCAAACTTACAACTAAAACTGGCCACAATTTAATTGCAGTCAATAGAAATCAATAATAGGACTTTAATTACTAATTAAGAACTAATCAATTGATAATAAACTAATTCATAAACATGTTCATGGATCCCCTAGCCCTAAAAAAATAATTACTCACACATGGTTATAAAAACTAAAACAATAATCAAATAATAATTCATAATTCATAAACATAAATAAATAACAAATTAACAAAATACTAATCAAAAATTAATTAAGAACTAAAACTAATTAACATAAACAAAATAATAATTATAATTAATAAACAAAATTAAAATAAATAAACTAAAGAGAAAAGAGAAAGAAATTATAAAAAATAAAGAACTTCAATTGAATTGAAGAGTTGAAAGTGTTTAACAAACTAATCTAATCTAATCTAGAGAGAGAATTAATTAGAGAATAATTAGGATTCTAAACTAGGAATAATTATGAAAATATGGAAAAAGTAGTGTCTTACCGTTAGTGGTGTGCATTAGCGGGTACCCGCACTTTCGGGTACCCAAAAGTGCAGGTACCCGACCTTCCGGGTAATGTACGCATTTTATTACCCAAGACCTGCCCGAAAATTTCGGGTACCTGCATATCATGTCAGGTAAGCGGGTACCTGCAACTTCATCTTTTTTTTTCTTCACTTAAGATATAAATAGAGCGTAATTGTATAAAGTATAATTAAACGAAAAAATTAATATTGTGATTAGCATAATTGCATTAACCTCTAAAACAATAAATTGGATGTAGCTGAACAAAAATAAATAAATAAAATATGAAAAACAAAAAATAACTGATAAATAAATCATTAAAAACAAAGCAACACCGAAAAGAATGACAAACAAAGAAAACATTACAAAAATAAGAAAAAGGAAAGAGGTAGTGGGTAGTTAGAGTATAACAATGAGAAAAAAATATAGTGGATTTTGGAGTTGTGGTAAAAAAAAAGCCCAATTCAAAACTAAAAAGAAAAAAAATTGAAAAACATAAAAGTAAAAAAATTGAAGCGGGTACTAGGTACCCGTTGCACCAAAATTTGGTGCACGTACCCGACCAGAAATATATCGGGTACCCGCAAACCGGGTACCAGGTTCGCAAAATCTATTTTTTGCTCAAAAAATACCCGGTTTTAAGGAGCGGCTAGTGCGGGTAACGGGCCGGGTATTTTCGGGCTGGGTTTTTGTGGACACCCCTACTTACCGTCCTCTAATCACCCCTTAATTATATTAAGTATAAACAATTAAGCCCAAAGTAGAGAAGCCTGCAATGGAAAATTCGGTATTCCAGCAAAATGGGCCAAAAACCAAGCCCTGCGCCCAGCCGCCCACAACCCACAATGGCCCTTTACTCGCTGCGCCTGCATTTCCAGACAGTAGCTCTAAAATTTTAAGTTCATTTTTAAATTGCTTTAACTTTTTCTATAGGACGTTCTACGGGGCTTATGACGTATCTTTGGAAAGCTCTTTGAGTCTACTTTCCGAAGCAACAAGAATAAGATCAATCCAATGTACATATTGTGAGATATGATCAAAATAGTGGACAGTGGTCAAAATCTTCACTTTTACTTCTAATATTTCTCCAACTTGTCATGTAAGACGTCAAATTTGTTCCAATGAGCTGTAAAATGTCTCTAATCACTCTCCAAATTATCATAAGTGATCTTTATCTCTCAATTGCCAAAATTAGGTAGTAAAATCAACCAAAAATTAGTCGTTTCCTACAAGACTTTACGAAACCACACAAAACACTAAAAGAAACACTATTAGCATTAAAATTGGCTCAGATGAGCCCAGTTAGTCCGTAAATCATTAGGGAATTACATTACTTGCTCTCCAAGTAAATATGTTCAACTAGACTATTTAAATTTATATTGGATGGCACGCCTTCTGCCGTATTTTATTGAATAAATATATCTAATATTTTCTCCTTAAAGTAGACATATTGATCTTTCCAAAACCTATTGCAAGCCTCATAAATCTTAGTTAATTGTCGTATAAAAATCGCACAAGTTGACGCACTAATGACCTTCAAACTGATTTTATGACTCTTAATACTCAATAATGACTAAACTAATTGACTACAAACAAACTTAATTAAAATAACCCTAATACTTTCGATCATGTTGATCTTTTGGATCGACGAATCTCAATCTCATAACCAAAAGACGACTTATAGAAATCAATTGAATTTCTAAGTTGCTTCTAATTCACATCAACAACTACCAATTGGCTTCCCTATTGCTGGGATGGAAAACACAAATTCGAATCAAAGCCAACTTTGGAAAGAAAACCTTAAATTGCATAATATGCACTTAATGCAAAACTGTTAAGCAGCATGGTGTTACTCAAGATCACATTCGGAGAATGAAGTTCCTTTTTCTCACTGAAAGACAAAGAAAAGTTGTGGGTAAACAACCTTAACATGCCTATCATAAAAAAATTAACAGTTGGTATAGCCTAGCTTTGGTGTTTTAAAGAAATACTACCCCCAAAAAATGTTGCATTGATAACTCAAATCACCAATTTTAACCAAGAGTTTAATGAATCATTATATGATTCCTGGGAGAGATTCAAGAAATTGTAAAGGCTTTGTCTCAACCATGATCTTGAGAAGTAAATAGGTTGTCGTTATCATATCAAAATTACAAAACAACTCTAATTGATGCAGATTGGGAGGTAGAGGTTGTATCCATTGGGAAGGACCAAAACTCTACTAGTACTAAAAAGTTTAAACTGTGAAAAGAGCCTTGATAGAGATTATAATTAAAAGCTAAAACGGAAATTAAACTAAGGATTGACTCAAATTGAGTAAAGCATAGGGAAATCTGTTCACCATGAACAATCAATGAATTTATAAAGCATAAATCAACAAGTTCTATAAAATTCATCAAATTAGTGCTCACTAATTCTCTCAAACTTAGATTCCCTCAAAACTAATCTAGTGGCTCTCACTCTTGTCTAGATTCGTTTTGCTTATTATTCTTTGGTCTAGTGTTGCATTCTTACCTCTTGACACTAATTTCGACAACTATCAAACAACACAATTAGATCTAGCCATTATTCAATTGCAAGCAATTATACTTAGTAATAGGAATTTGACTGCTGATTATGTAACTAAGTAGGGGTAACACAAAGCTAATCCATTAACAAATTCATGGATTCCATGAAACTACTCACTTATGATTGCGAAAAGCAAGCACCATATGTCAATGGAATTCATGATTGAACAATTAATTAAGACTAGGAAAAACCAAAAATAAACCCTAGTTATCAAACTAATAACAATTAACAAATTATAGATAATAAAGAATAAAACATAAAATAAGAACATTAGAGAAGTAGAAAAGTACCAAATATATAAGAAAACTTGAATAAATTGAAGTTGGAATTGCAATTGTTGAACAAGAGAAGTTTGTTCCCCAATTACAAAACCCTAATCTAGAACAAATCTAGAGAGAGAAGAAACTAATCTAGTTGCGTTTTAAAAAGAGAATTAAAAAGTAGAGAGTATGGTTACATTGTAAATTGTGCCCCTTATATATGCCCTCAATTGGGAAAACAAATCTCACACAAATTAAAATAGAGTACAAATGAAGCAACAACTTCGATTTTACTATCCAGGTGCATGGATTTAGTTGCAGGCGTAACTTCACTAATTCGCAGGGTCGTGATGCAGTCTATCGCACACCGCTGAAAAATAACTGAACGACTCTATCTAATATAGCTAGGAAAGTAGTTAAATTCTTATTAGTTGTAAAAAGTCTAAATCTTCATAAGGAGCCTTGGTTGAGAAACTATGCTTAATTAAACTAATATTAAACTAAGAATGAAAATTAACGAAGGAAAATATTCAAATTAATTAATACCTAGGGTAATCGGTTCACCATGAACAATGAACAAATACATAAAACACAAGCCAATTAATTCCATAAAATTCATTAAGTTAGGGTACACTAATTTTCTCGAACTTAGACTCCCTTAGAACTCCTTTAACTGCTCTCGTTCTCTTAGACTCGTTTTGTCTATTATTCAGTGGTATTATTGTGGTAATCTTACCTCTTGACCTCAATTTTGACAATTACCAAACTTACAACTAAATTTGGCCACAATTCAATTGTAATCGATAGAAATCAATAATAAATGTTTAATTACTAATGAGGAAACCGATATTAAACTAGTTCATTAACGAGTTCATGGATCTCCTAAACACTAGATAATAAGCTACTCACACATGATATTGAAAACTAAAACAAATTAAAATGATAATAAACTAATCCAATAATCATAAACTAATTATGTAACATAAACTAATTAGCATGAATTAACAAACTAATAAAACTAAATAACATGAACTAAAATATAACAAACTAAAGAGAAGAATAGAAATTACCAAACTTTAATGAAAGGAAAACTTGAATTGTATTGAACTAATTTGAGACATCTTCAACAAAAGTAAACTAATCTAAGCTAATCTAGAGAGAGAAAATGATTAAGAGCTAATTAGAATTCTGAAACCGGAAAAAATAATTATGAAAAGTATATGTGCTAGCCCCTAGGAAATCATGCCTTAAGTACAAGTCTAATGGGCTTTTAAAGTAAAAATTACGCAAAGATGATCTCCCAACCAAATGCCCTCACATGCTATAGTTGTGCTCGCAGGGAACAAAAGCCCTTTGAAGGAATCACCCCCAGGTCTTCACTGCAAGCCCGAGCATTTTTCTAAATAAAGTATTGCCCGAGCAACGCCCGGGCCAATATACTAGTTATTACACATTAAGAGACAATATATGTTTCAATAATTATATGTGTTTATAAATTTAATGTTTTTTTTTTGGATAAACTGTTATAATGCATTTTTTTTGTAATGTATTATTATTGTACTATAATAATTACTGCTTGTTCAATACTTCTATGGCTTGGTATAATACTCCATGCATAATAATGTATAACAGGATGTTCTATAATAATTACTGAATATTTTGTTATATATCACTACATATTTTCTTTCTCTGATAATGTTTCATAATATATGAGATAATATTTCATGTTCTATAATCATTACCAAATGTTTTTTAAATAACTATTATAGGTTATTATGTTATTACATGTTCTATATATGATAAATGTTTGTACATGTTCTATATCATTAATTTATTATTTTATCAGACAATACACTTTGCTCTATATTTAGTAATTACGGTTAGTTCTTATTTATTTTCCACTTTAGTTGTATGTTATATGATTTTTTTTCTCTTATTTTATCTATATGACCATAACTATTTTTGCTTTTATTTATTTTTCTATTAAAAATAACTACTCCATATGTTTTAATACTACATGTTTTATAATAACTACTACATGTACTATGTACTATAATATTTATTACATGACTTATATGTTATATTTATTATGTGAATATGAAAATTTAAATATGCTAGAAAATGCTACAATTTCTCATAAAAATACTTCAAATTTAGTCTTTGAGATCTTAGTTCCAGATTTTTACTTTGGTGTAAATATTATCACTTAAAGATTTTACAAAAATTGTATTTGTAAATTTTGTTCTCTGAAATTGACTGGTTGTTTTATAAAAATGACTTGGTGTTTTATCTTGCAAAAAATGGGTTTATATCTCAAGATATACATCGGGGTGCACAATCTCTGGATTGTCAAAGAACAACTAACAATATGAGTACACGCATACTTAGATCTGAAAAAAGAACAAAGCACAAGCTCAATTTCGAAGGCCAACAAACTCTAACCCTAATTTCACCTTCACTAGCCAGAGACTTTCTGTAAAGCCATTTCTCGCACGACGATGTTAGAACTAACCGGGGATACCCGTTGGCCGGCCACACTAACCAAAACATCTAAAATTTGACATAATCAGATCTAAGCAACCTTTTAAGCTTCAAGATTATCAATTGATAATGTTAAGGAGTTTTGTAGTGGAAAAACGGATAAAAAACAAAGAAAAAGGAGTAAAACAAAGAAAAATGGGGGTTAGGTTAGAGGGAAGGAGAGATATTTTTTAGGGAGAGAAATAATTAGTTTTATAATTGGGTAATTTAAGAGTTTTTAATTTAATACAAGAGTTTAGCCACCACCTTAAAAATGAACAAGTTAGTTGTTGTCAACTAAATATTGCATTTAAAAGCAAGTAGGGTGTACCAAAAAAAAAAACAATCCGATTCCAAAATTATGGATATCAAGTCCGTTTTTTCCAACCGGATTAGAAGTGGAATGCAACTTGTAAAATCCAAATTCCGATTTCTAAGGAAAACAAGATCCAAAATTTTGGATTTTCGATCCGATTTTTTTAAGGATTATAAAAATGATTTGGTAGAAAAGTTAATTACATATCCCGGATACAAAATTTTGAATTTCGAATTCTAATTTTTTGGGATAAAAAGTTTCGATTTCGAAATTTAAATTTTCGGATATCAAAATCAAAAAAAATTTTAATGTTCGATTTTACACACTCCTAAAAGTAAGGAGTAAGGACATTCAATACACGCGCTGAGATGTACAAATCGCTGTATAATTTGCGCAAACGAAGGACTTGTATGACAAGAAAACCACCCAAAGGACCGTCAACAATTTAACCAATAATCCAGGGTTTAACCTTTTTCTTCCTAAACCCTAATCCCAAAACCAAAAACCCCCATTTTAAAACACGAAACCCTCAAAATTCTCTGAAATGGCAACAATGGTTGCAGCAAGATCCGTTTTCCGATCAACCACCGCTCGAACCACCGCCTCAAAGTTCGCTTCTTCAGCTGCCAAACCCTCTGGTGCTTCTCGCTCTGCTTTCCGCTCTCCTACCACATCCCCTCTCTCCTCTCGCATCTTCAGGTTATTACTCAATTTCATCTTTTTGATTAATTTTGTGATATTGTTTTTGGTTTTAATGTTTTTTTTTTGGATGTTATTTATATAGGTGTCCTGCGGAATTGAGTGCTTGTTTGGAGACAATGCAGCCATTCCATACTGCAACTGCTTCTGCTTTGATGACTTCAATGCTTTCGATTTCTCCCCGCAGTTTCGGTTGGGTTCCTGATGGTATGTCTGATTCCTAAGTGGTGGGTTTCTTTAAAAAAAAAACCAAATCTACCTAATTTTATAATTTCAAAATGTGTACAATTTTGTGTTTGATTTTTGGGTTTCTGATTGTTCGATTCGATATCGATTATGTGTGTTTTTGATTTGCAATATAAGTGATTGATTTTAGGAATTTGGTCCGTATATCAGTTGTGTGTTTTTAATCTGCAATTAGCCAATTAGTTGTATGTGTGCGTTCTTTTTATATTGGGAATTAGGAGTGAACTGTTGTTGTAGATGGTAGCAAGTTTTAGCACATTGTTAGACGACTTGTGAATTCCTAGTGCTGTGCTTCGATTCTTCGAGTGATTGCTGTGAACCTGTGTTTAGGTTTGTTTTGTTTTTTTTTTTTTTTGGTAAATTAGAAGGTGGGCATCAAAAGGTTATAAGCTATTTCGATGTTTGAGGTTTAAACATGTGTAAAGTAAAATCTCAAAAATTGAAATGAAGTGTTAACATGTTGGAATAAGTGAATAATAGTATTGCGAATTAGCGATCAAGGGTTAAAATCTTAAAAATTTAAAATTATGTCTATATCATCTTGGTCAGTCAGTGACAAATGAAAGAAAATAAATTGAGTGAGTGTGGTTCCTTGTTCAGATGTTCGTATATGACATTGAGAGGGAAGGGTTATGGAATCGGAAAGATGGCGCTTTCCTTCCAATTTAAATAAACCAAAGTTGGAACTTCCTATTTCTCTCTACACCTTCCTTGACCCTTTTATTTTCATCGAAATGATGTGTGATTACTTCGTATTTTTTAAGTGAAATCAACTAAAAGTTTAATAATACTCCATAGTACATTGATTGGAAATCATTCAATTGACCATAGCATGCAACAAAGACTAGGTTTAGTAACAATTATAGATCTCTTCGCTACAGGGAGGAGCAACTTAATGTCTATTCTACCTTTATGTGTGTATTTATATAGTTGTAATAGTTATAATATTTGATTCTCTGAAATTTCAGGATAGTACTTCTGTTACGTGAAAATAAAATTTAAGTTTAATCTTTTACTTCTCTGCTATCATCCAAACCTGTAAAGGTGTTAGCAATTTTATCCCCTTATTTAGTCATTGTGGGTTTTTTTTTTCATTGGGGGGGGGGGGTGGATGATCTCTTCTTTATCTGTACTTGATGCCTGTTTCAGTTCCATATCTTCTTGGGGAAGGTCCGCTATTTATAGCCTTTCTGTACAAGCATATTTTTCTCAGTTTCCTTCTGTAAAAGGTCATATTACCTTTCCATTGCAAAAGTTTGGGGTCGAATTTCAGATGATTTTTTTGGTTTTATAGTTTTAAGGCATCAATCTCCTCCTTATAAGCTTCCTAATGGATTCTTCTCTTCTATCTTGAATTAGGTATCTAACCCACATTCTACTGCCTCTCGATGCCATTTTCTTCATTTGGACCTTGCGGTAAGTCACTATTTGGCAAATAATTGATTGGGTGATTAGAATTTATAGAAAGCATCTCTCTTTTCTTTGGAACTCCACTTTGTAATCTCTCAAAGATGACCCACTTGCTTCAGCTGGTGAAAGCCTTCTTTTAATAATAAATCACACCATCTACTCAACATCACTCAGCTATTATCTCTTTCTTGCTTCTCCGCATAATCTAAGCCATGGGGTTCCTTTTTCCTTCTTTTTGTAGGCTGTATCAAGACTAGATGAAGAGACAGAAGAAAAGATGGATGCTTACAATCTGTTCTGCTTCCAGCTATAATAAGTAGACTATCCTGTCTTTTTGTAGATTAGGTGGTACTCCTTGTAAAACTGTGATGTTGATGTACAAGTTTCATCAACGGATGATTTATATTCCTTATTCTCCTTTGAGTGATTTGTGCTTAATTTGAATGTTTCATTTTTCTATAGTGGTTCAGAATCCACTAAATTGCTTGTGGATTGATTGCATTCTTTTTATGGTAGCACATGCTGTCATGCACTCTCCAATTGATTTTGATGCCTAAGCCTGTTAATAGTCTCATTAGTGTTTTGAAATTGCTTGTTTTCTTATTGAAGTTGCTGTTAGTTTTTTAACTACTCTTACAGCCTTACTAATATCTGTTGTAGGCTTGTAGCGGCTTTAAGAGTACTTTGCTTCTGAAGAACCCCTCATCTACTTTATTTTCAAAAATTATCTTTTCCAATGATTTCCTGAAGACATGTTTGCATAATTCAATGTTACCTTGAATCAACTTTTGAAGTATTATTTTTGAAGGAACTTAATGCAGCATTACATTGTTGGTTGTTTTACATTTGAGATATGTTCCTGAGATGTCTCCACCAATTAATGTGCTTTTAGCATGTTATTGCTTATCTTATCTAAAGGCATGCTTTTTTTTTTTGTGCTACCTGTAGATGGGTTTGCGTGTTATTGCATGATTGACTGTCGGTAATGACATCTCCCAAATTTTTTGGATATATTAAGGGCACTACATCCATGAAACATTCCAAATTATCACCTCCTCCATCACATAATACTTGCTCCATATGCTTTTTGATGATAAATTGTGACCCTTTGTCACTAACTAAAATTCTCTCATGTGGGACCTTGTTAGGTTTGTTACAATTTTAGTATTTTATTACTATTAGTATTGTGTAAAGGTTGCTTTATAGGCGATGAATTTTATTTTATTACTGTTAATATTGTGCTAAAGGTTTGCGTTGTTTAGTGATCAAAATTCAACAAAACAAGTATTTTTAGGCAAGGAGAGAATTTCTTTAGTGCATCATGGTAATGTGGTAAAACACATTAAGTTGTAAGTTGTAGAATTTTAGGCCAACTTGTACGTTGTAACCTTTTATTTGTGTATTTTGGTATTTCTGGTTTCCTGTTTTGTCCCCCTTTTCTCCTACAAATTTGGTGTAGGCTACGACTTTTTCTGATGTTACGAGTTTCTTGGGATGGGATTCATATCCTTCAAGTGTCAAATGCCCAAGTAGTTAATAACTGCCTAATAATTAGTGTAGAGTCACTTGGAATTTCTTATTTGCTGTTAAGGATGTAGCATTGTTGTTTGAGTAGTAAAAGTAGTTAGGTGGAGAAAGCAAATGCACTGTATCCATGCAGTGCCTATAGTGTTTAACGTCATATAAATTGCATCTCAAAATAATTTCTTCAAAATTAATTTGGAAAGATAAATTTGATTCATGAAATAGCTCATATCAACATCTATACTCCTATCTCCGTTCTCATGTTCTTTTTTCACCTTTCTGATATACACTATTCCACTTTACTAGTGCTCCTTTCTTCATGAGTTTATGTCATTGGGTTTATAAGTAGATCATCCTTTTTCATATTATCTGCTTGGACAGTCTTTGTCTTTCTTCCAATATTGCCTTATGGTTTTCATGCATACATCTTGTATTCAAGTGTTATATTTTACAAACTACATTTAACACAAGCATAGAGCAAGCTGACTGACTGCCTGTGTTCAATCAGCTTGCATTGATGATGTGTGAAATGCTCAGAAGATTCAACGGGGTTTTGAACACACTTGCCTTGTTACACTGCAACTGCTGATTGTTAGAAGTTCGAATGAGGTGCAAAGCATATTAGGGAGCTTAATAATTATTGGTTTACCTGTTTGTGTCAAACAATTTCTCTATCTGACCTTTGCCAATTTTTTTTTTTCCTGTGATGAACGTGTATCACAAATATTTGTTATGGCAAGTTTGTGAATAAATTGTAGGATCATCTTGTTGACATGATGCCTTTCTTTTTCTATACTGATGCTTGAGAAAATTGATCTTTGTTTTAATTAAGTTTATTTTTTACTTCATAATGTTCTATTTTTATCTATGATGAAGAGATGTTTTGTATAGTTTGAAGAGCTAGATTTTGTTGTTTGATCTAGTTTAAACCCGATGGAACTTAGTATTTGAACATTTTACCCTAATAATGGTATTTACCATATGCTGTGGACCTACTTTAAGTTGATGTGATGTTCTGAAATGAATTTCTAATTCTTCCTATTTATTTGAGATGGTTCAGGTTCATAAGCTAGCTGTTTTGATAGAGTGAATATTTCAGCATTTCTCTTAAAGTGAGTCAGTTACATCTTTCTGGTTTTTATATGAATGTTTTGTTGCTGCTTGTACTGTGTGGTTTACTCTCTACAATAATTATTTCATCCTTATTCTAGGTGGTCAATCATAAAGTTCGTCTTACTATGTTTATGCTGTACTTAACTGCACTCTTTCCATCTTGTTACTTTTCTTCATTTGAGGTTCAACTTGATAGATTCACTTATTGCTTTCCGGTGTTCTATTTTGCATCTTCAAATAACATCTATTCACAAATCTATCCAATATTTCACTTTTTATTCGTCTCTGATATGCTTAGGTTCCAGCTCTTCCTAATTTTGCTTCCTTTCCACCTTTATAATCTACATAATAGGATGTGAAAAAATGCCTTATTATCTGAGTCAAAAATTATGGACTACCTTCTTTCTGTTTTAATATCAGACTGTCCATCTCTAAATTTTCCATTTGCCCAATGAATTTGACACGACTATTTCTTTTCTAGGGCTGTAATAAATCACTTTTGAGCTGCTGGGAGGTGTGCTGAGGAGGTTATCTTTGCTATTTTGTCATATTTCACTTTTGTAGTTGGACCTCTTCACTTGGAGGCTTGGTGATTTGACTTTTGTCTTGGACTATGAATTTGCTGGTAGTTGTGAACTGGAGCAAGTATATCTGCTTCCTCAATAAAATTTAAGATTTGACTAGTAGAGTTGCTGCGTTCCTAGGCAAACTGAGTCATCTATTCTTTTTCCGCTTTGATATGCTTGCATTGGTCTTGAGCTTTTCAATTTCACTGGCTTTTTTTTTCTCCCGCTGTAGCAAAACCCATAAGCCGCAAGTTTGCCTTAACTGCTGTAGCACTGGCCCTTTGCTAGGTTTGTTCCATTGCTGTTATCCTCCCAGTCTCTTAGTAGGTTGGTAGAACGACACATGCAATCTCTTTTGCTGTTGATATATGTGCTTTTCTTGAGGTTCCCTTTTCTGATCTTGCAAGTGTTGTGTCATGGCTTGCTTTTGTTGGCATCTTAATTTGGTAGCTGGACCTGTTTGAAGATGTTGTTCTGCAATATTATGTTCCTTTGTCATGTTATTGTCAACAGGGACTAGTCTTGTTATTAATTCTAATCTGTTTGAGCTAACTAAAATCTTAGGTTAACTCGAAATGCAGACTATCTGATTGGGATTTAGTATGCACAAGGTTCATGAAATCATGATGTGAATGATTGATGTTATTCTTTTTTTTCTTTAACCAGTAATTGATGTTATCCTTGATTGAAAGGTTATTACAGTTTTGTTGCTAATTGTCAAGTCAAACCAATAATTTCTTATTTGGTATGTCCTTGAAACTGTGACAATTGATATTTAAAGAATGCATTCCTTTTTTCCTTGATATCTTTCTACACAAAAAAAGGTTCACATACTCTTGCACAAACTGATCCTCGGACTTAAAGCAGGCTCTAGTCGGTGATGCCTGAATTTTGAGTCCACGCTGGCTCAAAGATTTGTCGTTTCAGCCTTTGTGCATCCTTTATCTAGACCATTGAGCCTAATTATCATCCAACTATCAAATCTTATTTTGAAAGCCTAATGTCCTTTTTACTAGATGCGAAAGGCTGTTGATCAACGTTTAAGATACTGTTACGTTTTAGTGACCATTTTTTAATTCAGCCCAATAAAATTACGTATTGCACTTGCCACCTGATCAACTACTCTAAGTGACAGAAAATTTGGCAAATCACTTGCCAAAAATGACGATGAGAAACTCCATTTTTGTTTTGAATAATTTTATTTTTATTTTTATTTTTTTGTTTAAATTACGGACTATTATATTATCATATTTTTCTCATTCAACTTCAATACAAGTACTTGATACAGTTGGCCATTAAACATCTTCGTCTTGCTACTTCATAAACTCTAATCTAATGCTGGTTCAATTGCCGGTATCAGCAATTAAGCCTTGTGTTGCAAATTATGGTTATGTTGTTCGAGTTAGTGTTGATCTAGCAATTATATTTGCGGATTGTATATTTCTTTATTTTTTGCGCAATGTAGGTCAATTAGGCCATTTTGTTATCCTTAGTTGGGGTGAAATTGATTAACAAGCTTGTCTTCCTTGCTTGTTTAGGTTGAACAAAGATATTCAAGGCCGCTCCTTGCACACATCCAAGCTTGTCAATTGTGTACGTCATCATGAAAACAAGAAAGATAGGGCAACTATTTCATTCTCCTATTAATTACGGAGTATATTTTGGTTAAAGAATTCTATTGTTTTTTATTTGCCATGTTTAGCAATGGGATACAATTTGTTGTGACATGTAACTACAAAATTTGGTTAGCATGAACATACTGACGAAATCACCGAGCTTAAGAAATAACGTAGTTTATTTGTACCCTGAGAGGAATTACATAGTTCGTTTAAATTTTCATGTGATTCTAGGGGATGAATACGGATGCTCAATATCCACTTTTGTGGCTCACTAACTAGTAACTACCAAAAGAAGTGTGTAAAATAGTCTTAAAACAAGTACTATACCACGATTGACAATAGTAAATACTCCTTTAGCCTTGTTTTTACATTTTACATTTCGCAATTTATGAAATTAATATCTTTAGTTTGAATAAAAAATTATAAAAATTATATTTTTGGAAAATATATATTAAGACAAATCAAATAAGATCCCGCATCATTATGTTTTTCGTAACTTATTAAACAATAAAGTAAATTAAAGTTATAATGTGAATAGTGTTAAAAATTCTAATGTAGCAATTAAAAAAACACCCAAGAGAGTGTTAGAATTATATACAACTTACGCATATAAGGGGCAGTTAACGTATGCCCAAAAATGTTTTATTTACATGTTACTTTGTCATATATCTATCTATTCAGCTATTAAGTAATATATCTTGTCTTGAATTTATTTATTTATTTATTTTCTTATAAATGATATATCTTAACTTTTTTTATGATAAGATATATCTTACCTCTAAGTGTTCTTTAATATTCACATTTGACGTAGTAGTAATTTTTAATGCACTCCCTACAATTCATGTTTAAGTGTTCCATACATGAAAATGTTTCATTTGTAAAAAGATCTTAGTAAACAAGTAGTTGTCAAGATTTTAGTGAAATAATTCATTAGTACATTATAAAGCGAAGCAACATCTATTTCTCTTACCTACATTTCATCTACTTCGTTAACCCGCAACAAAAATAAATGGATATTACTTTCTTCCGCGATAATGATCCATTAATATGGGAGAGGTGAAAAAAAAGGATACACTCATTTTTTGAATTATATTATATAAATAAAAAAATATCATACCAATAAAAATAGTATAAAAGTCGATGTATTTTTATATAATTATCATTGTGATCTCGCATAATAGTAGTGTATTTTAACTATTGATATCTTGTGCAATAGTTTTATAATTGTATTACTACCTCCGTTACGTATTAATCGCAACACTTTCTAAAAATGGATGTTACACATTAATTGCAACACTTTTAAATTTTCCTGTTTTGGCAAAATTTTTTAAATGAATTTACGAAAATGCCCTTGTTTTATTTTTAAGCTAGATGATTAAGTAATCTAGTTTTATACCTAAATACAATTACTTAAAATAATTAACAGTTAATCATTCTCATCAAATCTCCTACTCATCTCCCAACAACCAACAATTAATGCATTGAATTAACTCATACTCTTACCTCCCTCATCTTCATTACGATACATCTTCATCTGTTCATACTCTTAACTCCCTCATCTTCTCATCTTCTCTCACCTACCTCCATTAACTCCCTCACAACTTCAAACCCTAAAATCTCGATTCTTCGAAAAAAAATGTCAGATCTTTCTCCTCTTCACAAAGCATTGTTCGAAACTGAAAATGAAAAAGAAATTCAATATCTTTTTCTGATGATTGAGGGTATTCAGAAGGGATGTCGTTTCCCTAAATCCGCTTATTATTCTGGAGAGGCTGCAAAGCACCTGAATCGCAATCTTCTTTGTTATCTTGGTGAAGCCCTAGGTGTGTGTAACGTTGATCGAAAAGGAAAAGGGGTTAGTAACCTAAATCTGGCGGTGAAAAAGGCTCCTAAGGCTGTGGAATGTACTGTAACACTTCTTCCAGTAAAAAAGAGTGCGAGGAAGACAACTAGGGGTCGTTTTGGTGCAAAGTTGACACCTTGTGAAGAGTTGAATGAGTCCCCTGATCTCACCCTTGCTGTGGAGCCCTTGGATGAGCAGCCTTTAGCCATTGAGGTTCCTTTCAGTGGATCTGAACAGTCTATTGTCCTCGCCCTTCCTGCGAACCAGTTGCCATCTGATGATGAAACCGACGGTGGGAGGAAGAAAAAGTGTCAGATTTGATGCTGCTGTGTAAACATATTTCTTACCCTCAACTTAATTGTTTACATGCTTTTTTCATTTTCTAGTTTGCTTCGTTTTTGACTTATGATGAAATTGGTTGCTTTAATTGTTGGTTGGTTGTATTCTGGTGGTTATTTTAAGAGTCCCTTGGTTGTTATTCGCTGTTCATTTCCTGCTTATAAGTCACTGTTCTGTGTTGCCTATTTTACAAGTCCCTTGGTTGTTTTAGAAGTCCCTTGGTTGCCTATCAATGATTGGGGTGGATTGATGAATGATGCTTTGTGTGTGCTCAGTGATAGTTCACCTCAATGATACAGTTGAGAGGTGATTCAAATTGTCCTTCATTACTGTTATTCCATCCCTTGACTGTTTATTGAGTTGTAACTAAAGCATTGCCTATCTGTCCGTTCCCAAATTTTTGTGTTTGTTTCATGCCATATGATGTAGGGACTCATGTGAATAATAGTTATGTATTGTGATGCTCCTGTTCTCCACTGTGGAGTACAGTTGAGGTGTATCACTTCATAACTGTTATTGTGATCATTTTATGTGTTTCCTAATGGTATTCAATAATCACCATATATACATACTTGTTCAATAATCACCATACATACATACTTGTTCAATAATCAGCTTTACACAGTTTTGTTCAATAAGCACCTTCACACATTTTTGTTCAATAATCACCATACATACTTGTTTTAGTTTTCAGCAAAATACAATTTACACATGACTGCCTACCAAAAACAAAACACAAAATGCTAAATTCACATAGCCTGCAAAGTAGTTTCTTCATTCTTGTAATACTTGTTGAGGTTATATGTGGCAGTCTATGTCTTTTCTGTGCTTCCCCATTTAAGGTCTAATCAGCATCAACTTCATAATCTCTAATGTCTTCATGTTGTTCAGCTACTGTCCATGCCCTGAACCTATCATTTAAGTACTTAACAGCCTCATCCACTTCTGATTGAGGTAGTTCCAAGTTGTCAGGCTGTAAACCAAGGCCATCCAAACCTTTTTTGTCTAGATGTTTAATCTTGTAGTTGTTTCCTCCTTTTTCCTTAAGTATTTGAATCATGCATGATTGTAAAGTCAACCAATTATACTTGTTTGTGTCTGGGTTGAAGGTGGCAAATGCTTTATTTACTTCTTCAATTAACTCTTCAATGTTTGTTGGGAATGATTGGTACTGAATAGACTGAATTGTAGTAAATAAGCCTAGGTTAAGGACATTAAGATCTGGTGACTCTGCTGGTTGATACACCATGTTGATATTCCAACCATTTGTCTGTGTTGCTTCAATCCATTCAGCATCATTGGGTATTTGATGTATTTGATGTGGCCTTGCATTGTCCCATTGAATGTACAATTCCTTTGGTAGATGTTCAGGCCATTTGGCTTTGACACATGGAATGATCTTGTTGAGTAGCATTTCCCTGATTGAGTCTCTTGTGACATTTTGCAAAGCTTTGACCTCCCAAGTGCCTGCTGATATGTTCTTGCTGTTTTCTGCTGCTTTCTTGTGATAGATAAATGGAAATATCCCATACTTGCCATCATGAATTAATCTGTTCTGGTCATCATAAATTGGTCTGCCTATCAATGCTATGAACATGACTTTGATCTTAAACCTCTTCGATTGTTCACATCTATAAGGGTCATCTTCTTTTGGAAGTAGGTAAAACTTTCTAGTATTTGGATTTAAGTAAAACCACTTCTCATCAGTGTGTAATGTGTTGTGCATGTCTTGAAATGTAGCCTTCTGAGTAGGAGCCCCTGGAATAATCTTAGATAGTGCCCATTTCAACCTTGCAATCTTATGATCAGCAGTTAACTTGGGGTGGTTTGTGCTTGTGTGACTTCTTAATCTGCCTCTCTTCTTTAATTTGTGTACAGTGACATGAGAAACATTCAGGTGCTTTGCAAAAGACCTAACAATTGTCCTGTATTGTAGTGGAACTAACTATAGTCTTTCATCTGGCATGTCCTTGGCTTTAGGCCCAACTCTGCCTGCTTTTTTTGGTTTGACATCAATCCATTCCCCATCCTTTCTTTGTTGGCAAATGGAAATGTATAACCTGGATATTGTGCTTTTGTGTACCCCCACTTCCCTAGCTAACTTTGCTTGACTTCCATATGGAAGTGTTTGTGATGTTTCCATACTTAGCAAAGTATCCACAATATGTCTCCTTTGTCAAGAGTTAAGTCGGGTTTGAAATTTCTTACAATTGCATCTGCTTCTGCTCTTATGTTTCCTTGTTGCTGTTCTTGTTGTTGTTCATGTTGTAGCTCTAGTAAAATTTGGTCTATTGAATAAAATCCATCATCTACTTCTCCTTCCATGTGTTTGTTATGTTTGTTTTGTTTTAGGATGGTGTAGGAGGGTGACAGTTGCAGCTTCAATGGAGGTGCAACATTTTGGGGATGTGGGGGCTGTTCATATTGAAGAAGAATTGTAGAACGAAGATGCTGACTCAAGCCTGCTATGTCGAAGTAGGAGAGGAAGTCAGACACATGAAAGTCTGAGTTGTATTTTTGGGGTTTTTTGTTTTTTTTGTTTGGGAGTAGATGTTGATTAATTAGCAGTAGTTTTCCCTCTCTTCGTCTGTAATTTTTGGATTAGCAGGTTGTTATGGGTAGTTGTATTGTATTTAAAGGCTTGAAGACACTATTTGAATTTGTTCCCCTTCAATTGTTGGAGGAAAACTGACATTTGGAGGGAATTAATTTCCCTTAAACTGCTTTGGAGGGAATTTATTTCCCTTAAACTGCTTTGGAGGGAATTTCACTCCCTTACCCAAAACATCATAAATTCTGATGTGGTCCCATGTGCTTTTTGCCTAACATAATTTAAACAATTTTCTCTCTCCAAAAACACTAATCACATGCCCCTACTTTTTCTTAAAACCAATTATCAAATTTTTTTCTTGAACCTCGTGCAACCTCAAGTGTTGCGATTAATACGTAACGAATGTAGTATAAGAAATTTCTATGCAATAGCAATCAAATTCGAAATATATATTGAGATCTTGTGCAATATTAGTTAGACTTATAGAGACCCTTTCAATGGTGTAGTAAATATGGATTAAATGGCATGAATATATAGTTTATGATCTATATCTTAGGTTCAAATTAAGTGCTTAAACTTCATATAGATTGATTTTACTGTAAATAAAGTGAATTGGAACGCTCACAACTCACACAATTCACAAAAACTTAGATTAGACTGGAACACTCAACAATCCAATGCTAAGGTTATTTTATTCTTTGTGAGAACACTCAATCACAAATCCTAAAACTAAGGTAAGTATTTTGTAGGTTTTAACTCACAAAACACTCGAAAATCTCCTTGGAATTTCGTATGAACAGCACAGAAAATAACAATGCAAATAACTTGTATTATTGAAATCTGAAAACTGATTTGTTACAAAAGAATTGTGGCTATTTATAATATAACCAACAACCAAATCCTAACAACTATTTATAATATAACCAACAACCAAATCCTAACAAACAATTAACTACTCTAACAAACTCTAAACAAGCTAGAAAATACCCAAAAATCATGTGGCTATCCATTTGACCGTAGAATAACCGACCACTTTATCCACTTGCACGAGTTGTATGACCAACTTGCCAACTTGACTCTATCTATTTGCAACTTGCATAAAATCCTAACTAACTTAGATTTAATTCTAAAAAAACTAACTAATTATCTAGCAAACTAAACAGTCATCAAGAAATGACCAAAAAAGGAATTTTGAAGATACCCAAGATCCACCAAAAATCGCCAAAAACTCGCCACTTGTTGTTCTTCGTTTTTGCGCAATTTCAAGAAACTCCTTCAATCTTCAAGAAACCTTCCAAGAACGAACCTTTTAATCAAGAAACCTTCAAGAATGCATTTTCCTTGACCTCTAGGTAGACCATGATGATTAAGACTTTAATGCAAAAAAAGACACCTATGCCTGAAATGAGAAAACCCTAGCAACTGCAATGGGAAAAAACACATAGGCAAAAACCAACTTATTCCTCTGAATTCACCATATTTTCATTGGCATCCCTATTCTATCCAGGAATATGTAGTATGAAACAATGTCCTTGAGCCAATCCAAAGCCAAACCCATGTAACCCAAATGGACTCACTCCATGAGTTTCAGAACAACTTAGAACCAACTCTTTTTTCATCATTGCTTGAATTTGCTTCCTGATCATCCTCCCTTTCTTCAAAAGGAATTGTCTTCAATTCTTGAATCTGCTGATCATCCATGTAAGGAGTCAAATCCCCAATGTTGAAAGTAATTTTCACGCCATATTATTCCCAATGTCAATCTTGTAAGCATTATCTCCATACTTTTCCAAGACTCGAAAAGGTCATTCAGCTCTAGGCATAAGCTTGTGCTTGCGTTTTCCTAGAAACCTTTCCTTTCTAAGATGGACCCAAACCAAATCACTTGGATTGAATGACTTAGTCTTGTGCCTCTTATTCGCATTTTTCTTGTACATCTCATTAACCATTTCAATTCTAGTCATGACTTGATTATGCAACTTCAACATATTCTCAGCATGTTTCTTTATATCCTCATGTATAAACTCATTTTTAGGAATCTCAATCAAATCAATAGGAATGTAAGGAAACTCTGCATGAATCAGCTTGATATCCCAACCTCTGCCAGTTTTGCCTACAAGCCCCTTCAACAACGATCCAATTGTCCATTTAGTCACTTCAGTCTGCCCACTTGTCTATGGATGATGAGAAGTACTAAACTATAGTTTTGTGCCTATCAATTTCCATAATCCTTTCCCAAAGTAACTATGGAACTTGCTATCCCTATCAGAAACAATTGTTCTAGGAACACCATGCAAATGAACAATCTATTCAAAGTATAAAGGAGCAACACCCATAGCATCTTCAGTCCTATGGCAAGCAATGAAATTCGCCATCTTATAGAACCTATCAACCACAACCATGATTGAATCCTTACCTCTTTGTGTCCTTGGTGAAGCGACAATAAAATCCATGCTTACATCCTCCCAAGGTCTCTCTAGAATAGGTAGTGACGTGTATAAACCCTTGTGAAACATGCTTTTTGCCCTTTGAGATGTCCTACAACGAGCAAGAATAGCATGTACATCCCCCACCATCTTTGGCCAATAAAAATTTTGTTGCAGTAACTCAACTGTTTTATTGATACCAAAGTGTTCAGCAAGACTTCCTCCATGAGCCTCACATATCATCAACTCCCTTATAGCACATTTTGGAATGCAAAGTTTATTACCCTTGAATAGAAATTCATCCACCAGGTTATAACGTCCCTTTGTATCTTGCGCATCTTGTCTGTATATTTCACCAAAGTCACCATCCTTCTCATAATACTCCTTGATGATCTCAATTCCAAATACCTTGGAATCAACTATTGTTATCAAATTATGTCTTCTTGAAAGAGCATCTGCAACCATATTAGCTTTGTCAGCTTTGTATTTTGCAACAAAGTTGAAAGATTGAAGAAAATCTACCCACTTAGCATGTCTATCATTGAGTCTCTGTTGGTTGTTAATATATCTCAGAGAATCATGATCCGAATGTAGCACAAAAGCCTGTGGACGAAGATAATGGCTCCAATGATCCGAAGCTCTTACCATAGCATAAAACTCCTTATCATAAGTAGAATAATTCAACTTCCCACTATTTAGCTTCTCACTAAAATACGAAATTGACCTCCCTCCTTGAGTAAGAACGACACCAATCCCTGTATCACTTGCATCACATTCAGCTTCAAATGGTTTAGTGAAATTAGGAAGGGCTAAAATAGGAGCATTACACATATTTTCCTTCACCAACTCAAAGGCTTGTTGAGCTTGCTTGGTGCACTCAAACTTCCCTTGTTTTGTGCATTCAATTATAGGACTCGTAATAGTGCTAAAATTTCAAATAAACCTCCTATAAAAGGAAGCTAAATCTTGAAAAGATCTTACTTGAGTAACTGTTGTAGGAACAGGCCATGATGCTATAGCTTCAACCTTCTTAGGATCCACTTTAATGCCCTCAAACGAAACAATATAACCTAGGAAAGTTATCTACTTTTCCATGAAATCACACTTCTCCAGTTTCCTTAGAACATCAAATAATTAGCGCAGGTGGTCCATATGATCCTCCTCATCCTTTCTATACACCAATATATCATCCAGATACACCATAACAAATTTCCCAATGAAAGGGCGTAAGACCTTATTCATAAGTCTCATGAATGTACTAGGAGCATTAGTTAAACCAAAAGGCATAACCAACCATTCTTACAAGCCATGCTTAATTTTGAAAGCAGTTTTCCATTCATCTCCTTCCCTCATACAAATCTGATGATATCCACTTTGAAGATTAATCTTAGAAAAGAGTTGAGAACCACTTAATTCATCTAGTAAATCCTATAATCTTGGAATAGGGAACCTATACTTAATTGTAATATGATTCACTGCCCTGCTATCAATGCACATTCGCCATGTTCCATCTTTCTTAGGTACAAGTAAGATTGGAATTGCACATGGAATCATACTTTCACGAACATATCCCCTAGCCATTAGTTCATCAATTTTCCTTTGCAACTCCTTGGTCTCCTCTGGATTGCATCTATAGGATGGTTTGTTCGGAATGGGAGCACCAGGAATCAAATCAATCTGGTGTTCAATACATCGAATTGGTGGTAATCCCTGCGGCAAATCATCTAGAAAGACATACTCAAACTCTTGCAATAATTTGCGCAACTATGGATGCTCAATATCCTCCACGTTTTTCACCACTTTTGCAATCAAAAGGTATACAAATTTTCGAGCAACCAATTCTTTCTCCAATTGTTTACGTGACAAAAACAAAACCTTCTTTTCCTCCGTTGGTTTCACCTGTTTCTTCTTGTTTAAGTCAGTAGGCAAAAATGGTAGCAATACTTTCGTCTTTCCTTCTTTAAAAACCTTGTACACATTAGATTCTCCATCATGAATAATCTTTCGATCAAATTGCCAAGGTCTCCCTAACAATACATCACACGCATCGATATAGGAACTACATCAGAAAGCACCTCATCATTAAATTTCCCAATTGGGAAATTCACCAAAGCCTCTTTTGAATGCTTACTTCATTATCATCATCTAGCCACTTCAGTTTATAAGGTTTCGGATGTCTTGAAGTTTTCAATTGTAGTTTATCAATTAGTTTTTAAGCCACCACTTTGGCGCAACTTCCTCCATCAATAATCAAACTACAAACATAATCCTTCACCTTGCAACGAGTATGAAAAATATTCTCCCTTTGGTCCTCTCCAACAGATTTCGAATGCAACATCCTCCTGAGCACTAGATTATTCTCATAGGATTCTTCTACTTCCTCCTTGTCACTTTCCGGCTTGCATTCTTCTTCTTCTTCTTGATGAGTATCATGAGTATACTCATCAATCTCCCTCATGTCACGTATGGTTAATGTCCTAGAGGTAGGGCAATCTTTCTTATAATGACCATAACCTTTACACTTAAAGCAAGTGACTTTAGGTACTTCATCCTCAAGTGTTTCGATTTTCTTCCCCTTTTCTCCACTAGAAGCCACGAATTTCTTCTGCTCTCCTTTAGATTCAATTAAAGATGTTGAATTTGTAGCCTTACAACTTTGATATGGTTCCGTTGCTTGTGGTCTTGCGCCTCTCTTCCTTTGTCTGTCTAGTATCACAGCTGTCTTGCTTGCTTCATCAAAGGATAGATTAGGTTGCAACTCTATTTTGTCACGCACATCCATGTTAAGGCTTCCAATAAAACATGCAATCTTCTGTTCCTCCCTTTCTTCAACTTCACATTGTATTGTCAATTTTTCTTCAACTCTATTTTGCCAATTTGACATACAACTATTGTTGATAATTAGCAAGAACAAAACGTCTCCACAAAAGCTTCTTAAGTTTCTCCAGGTCTCAATTTAACTCTTTCCTTCACGTTGCTTGCTTTTCTTGACACCATTGAACCACATAGAAGCATATTTAGATAGTTTAGCTATTGCAATCTTGTGTTTTGTCATCACCTGTGCCTTTGTAATCAAAATATCTCTCCAATGCTAACTCCCATTCTAAATAGGCGTCAACATCTCCCTGGCCATCAAATTTAGGCACTTCAAACTTCAATCCACGATCATCATCAACAGTGGAAGGTTTTGCTTTGAGACAAATTACTTCTGTGGTCAAACCTAAGAACAACTCCTGCAACTTGTTCGTTTGTTCAGCAATATGCGCCATCAATTCGTCATTGTTTAATTGTCTTTGATTTCCTTGATCAGCCATTGGCTCTTGATACCACTTGATCTATATCTTAGGTTCAAACTAAATGCTTAAACTTAAGATAGATTGATTTTACTATAAATAATGCAAATTGGAGCACTCACAACCCATGAAATTCACAAAAACTTAGATTAGACTAGAACACTCAACAATCCAATGCTAAGGTTATTTTATTCTTTGTGAGAACACTCAATCACAAATCCTAAAACTAAGGTAAGTATTTTGTAGCTTTTAACTCACTAAACACTCAAAAATCTCCTTGGAATTTCGTATGAACAACACAGAAAATAACAATGCAAATAACTTGTATTATTGAAATCTGAAAACCGATTTGTTACAAAAGAATTGTGGCTATTTATAATATAACAAACAACCAAATCCTAACAAACATTTACATACTCTAAAAAAATCTAAACAAGCTAGAAAATACCCAAAAATCACGTGGCTGTCCAACCGGCCACTTTATCTACTTGCACGAGTTGTATGACCAACTTGCTAACTTGACTCTATCTACTTGCAACTTGCATAAAATCCGAACTAAATTAGATTTAACTCTAAAAAACTAACTAATATCTAACAAACTAAACAATCATCAAGAAATGACAAAAAAAGGAATTTTGAAGATACCCAAGATCCACCAAAAATCGCCAAAAACTCGCCACTTGTTGTTCTTCGTTTTTGCGTAATTTTTAGAAACTCCTTCAATCTTCAAGAAACCTTCCAAGAAAGAATTTTTAATCAAGTATCCTTCAAGAATGCATTTTCCTTGACTTGTAGGTAGAAAATGATGATTAAGAATCTAATGCAATTAAAGACACTGCACCTATGTCTGAAATAAGAAAAACCCTAGCAACTGCTGTGGGAAAAAACCCATAGGCAAAAATCAACTTATTCCCCTGAATCCACCATCTTTCCATTGGCATCCCTGTTTTATCTAGGAATATGTGATATGCAACAATTTCCTTGAGCCAATCCAAAGCCAAACGCATGTAACCCAAATGGTCTCACTGCATGAATTTCAGAACGACTTAGAACCAACTCTTTTTCATCATTGCTTGAATCTGCTTCCTGATCAGTTTATACCTTTTCTCGTTTTTAATACTTGGTGCATTATTTCATTTTCAATAAATATTTTTAAATTATTATAATAACATTAATAAGCATACTTTTCCTTAAAAAAGTATCAATTCATATATTAAACATATTGATTTATTAATAAGCTATTAATTAATATTCCATACGATAGTAATAAAATCGAATTATTTAATCGCATGCAAAAGTAGCAAAATAGAAGAAAATGACATGAAGACCTTTAAACTTTGTCTTGAATTAATGTGATCCTGTGCAATATAATAGTAGTATAGAACTTTCATACCTGAGCTATTTAAATCCCAGGAAATAATAAAATTAAATATATGGTAAAGTTCTTATTGATCTTTGCAATAGAGTGAAGTATATTTTTGATGTTTTGGAATAATAGGTGAATACTTGACTAATTTCTTTTATTATTATTTTGATCTTGCAAAATGGTAGAGTATTTTAATTATTAAAATCGAGGCCTCTATATATAATTTAAACTATTAAAATCCGTGCAATAGTAAACAAATTAAAAACATAATGTCTCGTGCAATTGTATTCCATAATAAACTGATCCCTTATAATAAGGGATGTTCATTGATCCAAAACCGAACCGATCGAAGACCAATTTTTTAAAAAATTTTTAGAGCCGAAGACCGGACCACTTGCTTCAAGACTTGAACCAGACCGGACGTATTACATCTGACCAAAACCTAGACCGGATCACATTGGATCAGTTTAATAATTTTTCCTCCTGAATTGTACTTTTTTATATACTCCAAAATAAAAGTTGAAAAAATAGTGAAAGAAAACCACTAATTCCATGAATATTATTAATTCTTAATAGAAGTAGATTGTTAAAATGCTATTTTTCCTAACTTAACAAGATATAAATTTAGTATAATTATATGTTTTTATATAATTTTGTATGTAAAAAACCGGTCCGATCCAAGCCCGATATTTAAAGGATTTTGGACCGGACCGAAAACAGGAAAATTTGATTTTTTTCGACCCAAAGAACGAACCGGTTTAAACTGGTCTGGTTCAAGGTTAGTTCGGTCTGTACCGGTACATTTTACTGATTCGGACCGGATTTTGATCACCCCTACTTATAATAATAAATTTGAACCATTGAAACCTTATACATTACCAATAAAAAAAATCAGAAGGTTTATCATTTCAAATATCTTTTAAATTATGTTGATAACATTACTTTATATAATTAACATATTGATTTAGAAAAAATTATTGATATCACCTACCCTAGTAATAAACCTAAATTATTGATATCTAGTGCAATAATGATAAATTACATCAGAATGACATAAACCATTTAAAACTTTTTAGAATGAACTATTGAGTTCCCATGCAATACTAGCACTCTATAAACATAAGAATTTTTCATATTTGAACATTCTAAATGTTGGAACATATTAATCAAATTTTAAATATACTCCGTAGTATATTTAACATATTGATTGGAGAGTGAGGGATAGCTCAAGTGGTGAGAGCTTCCCTCCTGATTTCAAGTGATCCTGAGATCGATTCCCATCACCACCCTTGTGTCTCTCCCCCCCCCCCCCCCCCAAAAAAAAAAAAAAAA
>PYUH01000508.1:0-18211 GCA_016808085.1 Suaeda aralocaspica | reverse complement strand
CCCCCCCCCCCCCCTAAAAAAAAAAGAAAAAATTAGTAAAACAACTATATATTGATATCCCCTATAATCTTAATAAGCTTGTATTATTGAGATCTTGTGCATTAATAATAGTAAATTTGATTAAAATAAATACTTCCTAACATAAAGGCATGAATTTTTATTTTTATTTTATTTTTTAACTATTGAGAGATTGATGCTATTATTACACACCTATCAAAAATAACCAACAACTCTAACTAACGTAGCTAGGGAAGTAGGGATCGAATCCTCAGGGAAGCTATTAATTTCTATTAGTTCTAAAAAGAAAAACCCGTGTAAGGGGCCTTGGTTGAGGTTTTGGGTTAATTAACTAACTACGGAAAATAACAAAAAAATACGGGATTGAACTCAATTTACTAAAACCTTAGGCAATCGGTTTACCAAGAACAACCAGTGAAATAATTAAGCATAAACCAACTAATTCCACTAAATTCATTAAACTAGGGCTCACTAATTCTCTCAAATTTAGAGTCCCTCAAAACTCCTCTAGCGGCTCTCGCTATTGCCTATACTTGTTTCACCTATTATTCGGTGGCCTACTGTAGTAATTTGACCTCTCGATATCAATTTCAACAATTACCTAACTCACAATTAAACCTGTGCACAAATAAATTGCAATCGATAGAAATCAATAATAGGAATTTAGTTACTATTACGGAACTAATTAATCGATACTAACTGATTCTATTAACAATTTCAAGGATCCCGTAAACCCTAGACAACGACTTCTCACTCATAATTGTAAAAACTAAAACAAATTGCATAAAGAAATTTATAATTGAATTAATTAAACAATTAACGAATAAACAAATTAACATAAACTAATTAACAAAATTAATCATCAAGACTAAATAAATTAAACAATAATCAATCATAAACTAAATAAATTAATTGCAAAGTAAAGAGTAAAGAGAATTATCAATGAAAAGGAAATTGAAATTGAATTGAATTAAACTTAAGAATTCAACCTAAACTAATCTAGAGAAAGTCTTAATTAAACCCTAATGATGTTTTTAGAAGTAAAAAGAATAATGAAAACTTAAGTGTGTGAAGCCTCGTATTTCGTGCCCTATAAAACCCGATACTGGGTTTTTTTAACATTAAAAATGCAAAACACTGGCTGCTGTAAAAATATTTGGAAATCCAATTGAGCGGGTGCACGCTACTGAACGATGCGGGCGTACGTTTGTATTCCTCAGGTTCTCAACCTTCTATCCAGATGAGCGGATGCAAGCCTATGAGCGGTGCGGGCGTAAGTTTTGACATTTCTTTCTTTTCTCTTTTATTTTCCTTTCAGTTGACTTAGCTTATTGATCTTCCCTTCAGCACACTTTCCCATGCAAACTAATCTTGCCTCATTATAGCTTCCCGACTGCTCTGCAACCTCGATTTTTGTGCTTCTTCACATAATAATTCAAACAAAACTGAGCATAATAACCAAGGAAGTTAAGATTAAAGTAAAAATACTCTAAATTAACCGAAATTCAACCTAACTTAGCAAAACTCATCGGAATGACTGAACAACGCAAAATAAGCTAAACTAAGCAAAAATAAAGCGTTTAAGCACACATAAGACCAAAGAATGAAGAGGAAAATACTATAAAAACTAAACTATCTAATTCCCCCAAGCCGAACCTTTGCTCGTCTAGAGCAAACACATTAAACCATCATTACCCCAAAATAATAAGTATCACAACTCAAGTAAGGATCAAAACCAACCAATTGCTAACACATTCCTAAATATGAGTCAAACAAAACCAACCAGGCGAGTTTAATGAATCGATGACTAGAACGGAATGTCACTCCACACATTTGTTGAGCATATAAACAATGATGTTCTTACCCTCACCTCTTAACCAAAGATTTAATGTGAATGAAAGTGTTTAAATACAAATTTGAGAACCCAAGTCCCACCTCTCACACCTCGTGCAAGTGTTTAAGGGTATTCACTCAACTTAATGTAGACTCGAAATGCGAACAATACTCCATGACCTTGACAAATGATTCAGTTCACTAAACCCGTAACATGTGCACGCAGATTAAAAGAGGTCTTTATAAGCTTGTAACATGGCTAGGGTGATGGGTAGGATAAAATTGGGATAATGTGGTGGAATGCGGGGGATACCAATGTATAACAAAATTATTTCAACAATCTCCTCCGAAAACCAATTCCAACCAAGTCAAGCCAATTTTTTTAATATCAATTCACATCAATGTCATAATGTCATTAATAAGCAAAATGCAGCCAACTATTCACAAGCTTTAAGATTTCAACTCTTTTTGAATTTTTTTTTTCTAATTTTTTAACACAAACAAATCAAACAACTATGTCCACAACTCTTAACGACTAGTCTTTGCTAAAAGAAAACAAAAGACAAAGTTATCACACATACATAACTGGGTTTCAACTACAAATTAAAAATTTCAATTTATTTCAAATAACCCAGACATTAGTATGCAAAGCCTTAAAGTGAAACCTATTCAAAACCCTCAATATATAGGCAATTTCAACATATTTTCATCATCAACCCTCCAAAAATTTCACACCATCAAACATGTCATAACATCACAACCAACTCGACAACTCCCCCAAGCCAAGCTTGGGCATACACCATAATCAATAAAGAATGGATAAATAGTGTTGTGATGTGGATCAAAACACAAATGAAGGGTATAAAGATGAAAATATAGGATCAAGGAAAAATAAATGTCGGCATGCCTAAAATACGTAACTCGGGAGGCTACTAAAAGAAATGAAAGCCTTTTATTGTTCGTAACATGCACAGAACCACAACTAAAGCTACTAGAATCTAATGTCAAACTCAAGATCATGATTGTGCCAGAATCTAACACTCAAAAAAGAAATAGCAACATAAAACATTAAGGCTCAAATCCTCCGGTTAATACAATTCAAGTCTCAAGAACCAAGCAAGGTTGAAAGAGTTGACCAATACAAGGAATTATAGTAATTAAAGATCAAGTCATGGCCGGTAATTCACACATGTAAACCATTCACAATACAAAATAACAAACGGGGTACATGAATAGTCAAGTTCCCAACACAACTCAAGCCGGGACGAGTGGCTTAACTAAACACTTGAGACTCTCTAAAACTAAACTAAGAAAGCAGTACATTATTTTGTGTTGTGAGTAAACTCCTACCCCTAGCGGACGGTACAAACTAAGCAACGGCCCTAGGAAAGTAATAAAGCATTAAAATTAAACTAAGAAAGTAATTAAAACAAATCTAGGAAAGCATAAAACTGACAAAAATCAACTAGCACACACCTAAAAAAGTAAAAAGAGAGAGTTAGAATGATCTAACCGAAGTAAGCTCAAATCCAAACGAGAATCCATTAAGCATCTTTAGAAAAAGTTCCAGCTCAAAACCTATCAGGACAAAGCAAACCAACTCCAAGGAAAAAGGTTAAAGAAAAAGAACTAACTAAGCTACACTATTTTTTTTTTGGCTTTGCAATTTTCTGAATGTTTTTCAATTTTTTTTCTTTTTTGTCATTTTTTCACTTTTTTTTTGGGAAAAGCAGTAAAAAAATTACAAATAGACAAAAGTCTCCCCCTAAGAAAGTCATTGTCTCGTCCTGGGACACATAAGAATAAAAAATAAAGAAGGGAGGAGCAACCAATCCTCATACTGCTGAATGCGCCTGCCACAAGGTGGGTATTGAGAATATAAAGAATAAAAGGGATAAGAGGAACAATTAGTGTTAAGGTCATAGGTAGGGGGCTAGTTGGGATGGTTAGGAAATCACGAAATGGCCCGAGTTGACATAAATGAGGTGCTCCCTCCACTAAACCCTCTGAAGATGATCAACATCAGTACGAAGGCCTAGGAGGCAGTTGTCAATCCTATCAAACCGTAGTGTGTTGTAAAGATGAATGTCATCAAATCGGTTCATGATCGGAGTCATGTCGGCTCCTGCATAACTATTACGCGGGCGCTCAGGTAGTTGCTACTATTGTTGTTCAGGATCGTCAGTTTGAGACATAAGCTACACCATCTAGTAAGCCCATCTCTTGGAATCAGCTCTCTTCGAGAGAAGGATGTGCTGTAGAGGAATCGTCCACCATTTAACACTATCGGTAAACTAATTAGCCGCTTGAGTGCATGTTATAAGTTATTTCAGTCATATCATAAGTAGTGCTTTATGCTTGTTTTGAGTGCTTTATTTTAGGACTTCATGATGTTACAAGCTTGAAGATGCTTACCCTAATTAGTTCAATTTCGGAGAGGATGACTTATGATACCCTTTGTTGTTATTATGGCCACATGTATAAACGGCGAGAGTTTTTATGACGGTGGTTATCCAAGTGCAACCTTGCATAGCTTTGTTGTTGGCTAATGCTTAATTACGGACCTAATATTGCTCCTTATGTGGAACTCAAAACCAAATAAGATGATGTGTTGTTGGGAAATGGGGAAACAATTTGGATGAAGACGATGTAAATAAGAAAAGGGTGATGATTGAATTTATTACGAGAGTTTATAGATAGTTGGAAGAGAAATTTCATGAAGTGAAGCATTTATAGCAATAACCTCCAATATTATATAAGTGATTATAAATTTTAGAGATGACATGTATGAATGAGATCTTACAAACAATAAATTGAAGATAATGAAATAAAAGAAAGTGTGAATGAGTACATACAATATTGAGGATTAGAATATGTTAATACACGATTGCGGATGGCAAGGAGTAAATAAGAGATGATAATAGTGGAAACTTAGAGGGAGATAAGGAAGATTATAATGAGTGTGTGATTGTTATCAAGTAGGATCAAGTGATTATGGTGTTAGATGTTATTGAAACTCAAGTTGGG
Organism: Suaeda aralocaspica; assembly: GCA_016808085.1. Lineage (NCBI taxonomy): Eukaryota > Viridiplantae > Streptophyta > Magnoliopsida > Caryophyllales > Amaranthaceae > Suaeda > Suaeda aralocaspica. Next base: position 13,333 of record PYUH01000508.1, on the reverse strand, counting down.
GATGAAACTCAAGTAAAAGATAGAGGAGAGGTGAGTAGTAGAATACCAAAAGGGATCAATAAGAGATCTAAGATGAACTATCTAAAGATCGCAAAACTCGTACTACAAATTGAGATATAGTAAAGATTTGGAGACTTGCAATTATGAAGAATACTTGTTGGACGTTTCAATAAAAAAGGGATGTAATGTTGTTAAAGACGTGAATGAAACCCACCTTGTCTAATTTTCTAAATTCTTTACGTGTTTCTTGTTTTGAATGTGTGTTGTTATTTTTGTTGGGTGAAAACCCCCTTCTATGTTGAAATTGGTTGACAAACCTTTAACCAGGACTGGGAAGAGTTGCATTTAATTACTATATGTTACTGAAAGAGCATGGTCATGAGACAAAGTTTATACAAGAGTGTAATTAGTGTCGTGTTTTGTTAATCATTAGCAATGGTCATCATTTATAAGAGAAATGTTCTATAGTATCTTCACTAGTTGCTCCAATTACTTGAATCCTATAGACCAAGAGGCAAGGAAGACTTAAATGTTAAGGAAAGTAATAAGATCAAGGATCATTCCAAAAGTAAGTATCCAAAACCTACCCCTTTGACCAAGAATCCAAGAGCTAAAAGTGTACTTTCACTCAACGAAATAAAGAGAATCTAAGCTTTAGGAGAAAATCAAGCAATTATATACCATAATTGGAGAATTTAACCTAAGTATTACCTTGAAAGGATTGCGATGACAACTTAATAATCTATTAAGTTGTGTGTGTGTGTGTGTGTGTGTTTGTGTGTGTGTGTGTTTGTGTGTGTGTGTGTGTGTGAGAGAGAGAGAGAGAGAGAGAGAGAGAGAGAGAGAGAGAGAGAGAGAGAGAGAGAGAGAGAGAGAGAGAGAGAGAGAGAGAGAGAGAGAGAGAGAGAGAGAGAGAGAGAGAGAGAGAGAGAGAGAGAGAGAGAGAGAGAGAGAGAGAGAGAGAGAGAGAGAGAGAGAGAGAGAGAGAGAGAGAGAGAGAGAGAGAGAGAGAGAGAGAGAGAGAGAGAGAGAGAGAGAGAGAGAGAGAGAGAGAGAGAGAGAGAGAGAGAGAGAGAGAGAGAGAGAGAGAGAGAGAGAGAGAGAGAGAGAGAGAGAGAGAGAGAGAGAGAGAGAGAGAGAGAGAGAGAGAGAGAGAGAGAGAGAGAGAGAGAGAGAGAGAGAGAGAGAGAGAGAGAGAGAGAGAGAGAGAGAGAGAGAGAGAGAGAGAGAGAGAGAGAGAGAGAGAGAGAGAGAGAGAGAGAGAGAGAGAGAGAGAGAGAGAGAGAGAGAGAGAGAGAGAGAGAGAGAGAGAGAGAGAGAGAGAGAGAGAGAGAGAGAGAGAGAGAGAGAGAGAGAGAGAGAGAGAGAGAGAGAGAGAGAGAGAGAGAGAGAGAGAGAGAGTTAGACATTATACTTACGAGCAATAGAGCTAAATGGGAAAGAACGAGGGTAATTGCAAATTGTAGTCAAAATGAAAAGTATATTGGAAATGAAGGAAAGACGAAAACTAAAGACAATAGTTTGAGGAGTGTCACTATGAATATCATTGGGATCAAGAATGAAAATTAGAGTTATCATAATGACAAACCAATGGAGATTAACCCGCAAACCCTATAGTTGAGAATTTATTTGGGACAAGTTACTATGAAGTGGAAAACCGTAATGACTTGTGTGTGTGATATGAAAAGTAATACCTTATAATAGATTTTTTGGGGATATGATTTTATATTTTGTTGAACCTAAAGCTTTGTTTTGAAAGAATTTGGTTGAAATATAAGAAGCTATCTCGGGGAATAGATAAGGGATTGAGTGCAAGTCCAAGGTAAGGTGAAACATCAACATGTGATGTCGAAGAAACTTAAAGGGACATCATTATTGCATGAGAAGTTACAAGATTCTATTGATGTGAAAATAATGATTGAGAAGATGTTAGTAAGGCTATTGAGAGAAGGAGTACCTATCGTTTTTTTATAGCCAGTTGCTTTCTATAGTATCTTTAACATAAAAAAGGATAACAAAGAAACCAAATTTGAGGCCATAGTAGTGATTTAAGGCGTTGTGGACGTCCGAATGTGTGTCCATGTGTCGAGTTGATGTGGTATGCCTTGTTTTTAGACCATGGGAAGGGTCATCGCTTAGAGTGACTACGCTTAGCTTGGAACGAAACTCCAGTAAAGGCCAACAACCGCACTATGTAGAGTCTTACGAACCAAAGTCAACGCGTTCTCACCGACCAAGGTGAGGTGCGAAGGCTTCCCAATGGTTAGGTCGTGCACCAGTTTTATGGGTTCGGGGACGAGGTACTCCAATTTGATTTGTCCATTACTAGATCTCTTTTGTAATCTCATCATGTGATATCAAGTAGCATTACAATAGTATTAACCTAAAGGGCGCACCACATGAGTGCTTACTAGGCGAGTTCGTTTAAGGCACACGTATTTGCTACGTTCGGTGATTACTTCGCTTATATTCTGTTTAACCTATTCAAAGATTCGAGTCTTGACGACTCATGTGACTTTATGTGACTTCACAAACCCGGTCTTTACTATTATACTAAGCATACGTGGAAAGCCGTCATCATGGCTTACATACATGCGCAATCACGTAAATATGGAAAGCGATAAAACATGTTAGAAAACCTTAAAGGCACATAGAGCTCATGTCATCATGCTTGATATACGTGTTTTATGTTGTGTTTTTCCCTCATTTTCGGTTGATTCTTGTGCTAAATAGTTAAGTTTGTGGCTTTGTTTTGATTAAATATCGTGTTTCGATGTTAACTTATGTTTTGGAATGGTTTTAGCATCTTTAGTGGACTTTTAGAACCTTTTACAGTTATTTTATACTTTTTCGGTTATTAAGCGTGGTTTTCGGTTTTGTTTATATGTTACAGGAGCGTAATAGAGAGTTATGAAGTCATTGGAGGCTAAAACGAGTCAAAATGTACTTGCCTCGGGATGCGTGCCAAGTCACGAAAAGTCACGGACGAGATTTGAAGAATCGAGCGAAGAAATAAGCAAGATTGTCAAAATATAGGCATGCAAATTCCATGCGGGCGCAACCCTTAATCATCTTTTGATCTATGCGCCCGCAACATAGATCAGCAGCATCAAAAGTCCCAAATCGGTGAAGGCTGCGGGCGCAGGGAACAAGGCCAAAATGGCCTATGCGGGCGTAGGTTCAAGGTTTTGTGCTCCGATTTTCCTTTCCGTGCGTTTTTGCTTCGTGGGTTTTAATTAATTAAAAATCCAAATCCTATATATACTCTATGTAAAGGGGGCACGACTCTACCTAGTTTTTATCATATTTTTAGACCTAGGAATCCAAAATTACTTATTCTCTCTAGAATTTTAGGATTAATTACTTTGTTCAAACAATTCAAGCTTTCGATTAATGCAATTCAATCTTTATTTTGGTAATCTCTTTCCTTATGCTTTTTAATTCAGTTAATTTCATGATTCTCTTTAATTTCTTAGTTTTTAGTTTAGATTAATTAGTTTTGCTATTTTGATTCTTAATTTAGTTTTATTAGTAATTAATTTAGTTTTAATTAATTCTTTGTTCATGATCATGTTGTTTGATTTCAATTTTGCTTTTGTTCCCTTAATTATAAGTGAGTAGTCGTTTTCTCTTGGGTTAGGGGATCTATGATCATGATTTGAATTTAATTTATGTTTTCTAATTAGTTCTTGGCTTTTAATTGAATTCCTATTATTGATTTCTAGTGATTGCAATTAAATTGTGGCCAGATTTAGTTGTAAGTTAGGTTATTGTTGAAATCGAGGCCGAGAGGTAAGATTATCACAATTATACCACTGAATAATAGGCAAAAACGAATTTATGCGAGCGAGAGCCGGTAAAGGAGTTTTGAGGGAGTCTAACTTCGAGAGAATTAGTGAGCCCTAGTTCAATGAATGCCAATGAATTGATTAGTGAGCGTTAATTGAGTTTGCTGATTGATCATAGTGAATCGGTAGCCCTAGATTTCCATTAATAGAGTTTAATCGATAATTTCCCGTCATTTCCTTAGTTTCAATTCTTAGTTTTCTTAGTTTTAGAAACCATTTATCGAAATTTCCACCAAGGCCCCTTACACGCTTTAGGCTTTTTAGAGCTAGTAGAATTTAATAGCTTCCCTGAGGATTCGATCCCTACTTCCCTAGCTATATTAGTTCGAGTTGTTCGGTTATTTTTGGGAGGTGTGCGATAGCCTGTTCAAATTTTGGCGCCGTTGCCGGGGAGGCAATTTTAATTCTATTAGTCGGTTTTAAAGTGTTCTTTTATCTTTATTTGCGGTTTTATTTTCTCACCTCAAGGAACCTTCACGTTCTTTGAGGTAGTTCTCATTTCGGTTCGAGTTTCGATTGTGTGCAGGTATTAGGTTGTATGCCGGTTTGGATTGACGCTGAACCGGAAAGATCGTTGCATAAGAGGAGTCGTAGAAGGAAGTGGAGATCACGAAGAAGCATTCTTTTCGAACGAACACTGGTTGATTTGATACAATTATTTGCTGAGTTTAACATTTCCGATAGTTCAGATAAAGAAGAAGAGATGTCAGGATCACAGTTCAATGAGAATAACCCACCACGGGATGATGCACCGCCGCCGCCACCACCAGCAAGGCCCTTAAAAGACTACTCTCAGCCGAGTTCTGCAACAGTAGGAGGTGGATACCGAGTTCCTGATATAGAGGCCCTGAATTTCGAATTGAAGCCAGCTTTGGTGAACATGGTTGAAAGGAATCAGTTTGCAGGCACAATGAAAGAAGATCCAAACTTACATTTGAATAGCTTCATTCAGTACTGCAATACAATCAAGCAAGCTGGTGTATCTCAAGATTACATACGACGTACGATGTTTCCATTTTCATTAAAGGAGAAAGCTCGATCTTTGTTGAATGATCTAAACATGGATACTATTAATAGTTGGGATGACTTGGCTCTTGCTTTTCAAAGGAAGTGCTATCCTCCGGAGAGAACTGCAATTCCATTACAACAAGGAGCGGTACTTACTATGAAGGTCCTAGAATGCCTGATGATGATGCTAACAAGGCTGCCGATGGAACAAAGAAGACTAGTTCGGTTGTTATTGAAGACCTTAAGGAAGCGGCTACATAAAAGGAGAAGGAAGCATCAAAGAAGCAATCTCCAGCAGCAGATTCAGTTACTGATACGATTCCTCCCTCAAAGGTGCCGTTACCCTTTCCGAACAGGGTAACCAGGAGTAAGAATGATAATCAATTTCGTAAATTCCTTGACATAGTTAAAAATTTGCAAGTTACTGTGCCTTTCACTGATTTAATTACTCAAGTGCCTACTTATACTAAATTTTTGAAAGATATTTTGAGCAGGAAACGTGAGTTGAATGTAACAGACACAGTTGCACTCACCGAGGAGTGCAGTGCGATCCTTCAAAATAAATCTCCTCCTAAGTTGAAGGATCCAGGCAGTTTTTCAATTCCATATAATATAGGTCCTTATTTATTGATAAGGCCCTATGTGATTTGGGAGCTTGTGTAAGTGTGATGCCCTTATAAATTTGTAAGAAGCTTGACATGGGAGAACTTAAATTTACTAATATTACTTTGCAGATGGTGGATAGAACTGTAAAATACCCTAAGGGTGTTTTAGAAGATGTACCTGTTAGAGTAGGAAAATTTTTTATTCCTGTTGACTTTGTTGTCCTTGATATTGATGAGGATGCTCATATCCCCATCATTCTAGGTAGACCTTTCCTACATACTGCAGGTGTCGTCATTGATGTTAAAAATGGAAGTTTAACTCTTTCTGTAGGGGTTGACAAAGTGACATTCAATCTTAATAATGCAGTAAAAAAAAACCCATGATAGAGCAGTCGTGTTATAGGATCGATATTATTGGTGAAATTGTTTTGGATGACATGCCTCGATCCCTTACAAAGGTTCCCCTAGAGGCCATTTTGTGTTTAGATGCTAATGCAGGTGAAGGAGATTCGGAAATTGATGCTATAGGCCATGAATGGAACAATGAGAAGATGACTTTAGAGGAGAGCCAAAGGTATCAATCGTTGCCTCAACAATCATATGCCATCAAAGAGGTAACACAGCCCGAAATGAAACCCTTTCCCCCTAATTTGAAATATGCTTTTCTAGATGATGTCGAGTTGTTTCCAGTCATAGTTAGCTCTAAACTTACCGATAGTCAACTTGAAAAGTTGCTTGCTGTGCTTAAAACTCACAAAAAGGCTATTCGTTATACACTTGATGATCTAACTGGAATAAGTCCTGATTTTAATTTTGCATGCATAGAATTCATCTAGAAGAAGGCCATAAGCCTTGTATACAAGGACAAAGGAGACTTAACCCTAACATGCAGGAAGTGGTGAAGAAAGAGGTTCTCAAACTTCTTGATGCAGGTATCATTTATGCTGTGCCAGATTCTCAATGGGTAAGTCCAGTGCAAGTAATCCCTAAGAAGGGGGGTAAAACTGTTGTGCGAAATGATAAAAATGAACTTATCCCCACTTGGGTTGTTACAGGTTGGCGAATGTGCATTGATTATCGGAAATTAAATGTTGCCACCAAAAAGGATCATTTCCCTCTACCTTTTATTGATCAAATGTTTAGAATGCTGCAACTAAGTAAAATATTTTGCTATCTAGATGGTTATTCTGGGTTCTTCCAAATACCTATCCATCCTGATGATCAATCTAAAACTACATTACATGCCCCTATGGCATCTTTTGCTTACCGTAGAAGCCTTTTGGTCTATGTAATGCACCTGCTACATTTCAAGATGTATATGGCTATATTTTCTTGAGTTCATAGAGTCTAGCATGGAAGTCTTCATGGATGATTTTAGTGTCTGTGGTAATGATTTTGATTCGGTTTGGCTAACCTAACTAAAGTGCTTAAAAGATGTGAACAGGTGAATTTGGTCCTCAATTGGGAGAAATGTCACTTTATGGTGACAGAAGGAATTTTCCTAGGACATCTAGTCTTTGAAAGAGGTATTGAAGTAGATGAAGCTAAAATTCCAAGTTATTGAACAATTACCTCCACCAGTAAGTGTAAAAGGTGTTAGAAGCTTTCTAGGTCATGCATGGTTTTACCGTAGATTCATCAAAGATTTCTCTAAAATTGCTAAACCCTTAATGTAATACCCCGTAATTTTATACACGTTATAAAATTAAAATAGTATTTATACGTACATTTTACGTAGGTTACGTATTTAAGGAATCAAATATGTGAAAATAATTAATTAAAGGAATTTAATTAATTACGGGTTTATTTACTTTTTTAAAGAAATAAATTTTTAAGGTCATAAAATAATTTTATGAAGGTCTTAAAAAAGTGTGAAAAAATATTTGTAAGGCTTGTTAAAAAGTGTTTTAATGGGTTGCCATGATTAGTTTTATATGGGCCCAAAACTAATCCCACTTCAATTAGACCTTTGGGCTTTTCTAAACCAACTCTAACTTTTGGGGGTTTAAATACCCCTTTTAAAACCAAAAAATTCAGAATTTTCCAAGCATTCAAGTTAGGATTTCCAAAAGCAAAAGAGAGAAGAAGAGAAAAAAAAAAAAAACAAGAAGGGAGAAGCGACGAAGAGGACCGAAGGTCGCCGGCCACCTCTCCGCCGCTGCTGCCCCTCGCCGGCCGCCGTCGCCGCCACCTTCCTCCCCCTTTGCCTTCGATTTCGTAGGTACAAAAAAAAAAAAAAACCCTTTTTCTTCTAATTAATTAATTCTTAAGCATGTTTATAAATTATTTTATGATCATGTTTTAGTAATGTTTTAGATTTATATCATGTTTTATGATTTGTAATATAGATTTAAAAGTGATCATGAAATTTTAATTAGGGTTTGAGAAAGTATGAAGTTTTATTGTTTTAATATTTTTATGATCTAGATTGAAGTGGTATGATCATAGTTTAATTATAATGATTGTATGATTAAATTATGATGTTTAGATTGGTTTTAAAAATTTAAGTATTAAACAATCTGAAAATTTGTTAAATACATGTTAAAACAAAGTTTTAAGTGTTCATATTATGCTGTATGATCATATATGAAATCTATGACCACTACATATATTTTTAGTATGATTTATGAAGTTTAAAGATGATTTTAAGTATGATTTATAGCTGTCCAGATTTTATAAAATCATAATTAATGTTTTAAAGTAGTAATAGCATGAATTAATCATATTAAGTTAAGTATACATTATATGATCAATCCAGTTTTTTAGGCTTTTCATGAAGTTTTAGAGAGGTCTAAAAGGATTTTAATAAATAAATATGCTGTATATTTTTATTAAGGCATGGTTTATAAGAAGTAAAATTAAGTGTTATTACTTACAAGTCCAAATTAATTATGATGCATAGAATCGAACCATAAACCTATAAGGATATTATATGGGTTTTATGCAAAAGTAAAGTGTTTTAAAGAGGTTTTAAGAGGCTTGAAATAATTAAAGTAAAGTGCCATTTTGGAAAGTAATTGAAAAATAGAAGTTTTGCGAAAGAAATAAAGAGACAAGTTATGGAATTGAATAGAGACTAGTAAGGAAGGTTTATGGATGTTTTATCATCAGTAAAAAGTAGTTTAGAGTTGAGTAAGTTTAGTCAAAGAGGTTTTTCTATATAGTTTTCCTCTATGTTTTTATATGAGAGGATTCGAATCAAGTGAGTTCTAGAAGTAGTGGCGAATCACCGCCTATTATACAACGGTACGTAAGTACTAAAGTCATGAGAGTAGAATATCATGCTAGGATCCTGCTGAGTAGTAGATTGAATATATAAGTTTCATGTTAGAAACTAGATATGAAGTATGTTATGTGACTCTTGTTGACTTTTGTTGACTTATATGAGCATGTTCAAGTATGCATGATTACATGATTATCCATGGTATTTATTTATGCATTCTATTATATATATATTATTAATAATAACATCAAGGATGTTTGGAATGCATGTTTATAAAAGAAGTTGACTAAGTCAAAAATGAGCCATGAAAGATTTGTTATTAAATATTTTGAGCAAGAAGAGAGTTAGGAATTTATTAACATGATTAGTAGTAATGAGCAATTTATTATATTATCCACTCATGGGTATGTGTGGACTAGTAAAGGAAGTTCTCCACTCAGTTTATGTGTGGACTGTTAGGAAGTAATTAACCATCACAGTTAAGTGTTGTGTCTAGAGAGGATTAATAAAAGGAATAACATATGTTACTTATTAATGAAGATAATTAATATGGTGTTCCATGTCATGTTATGTTTATGAAAGTGTGTGATGTTATGCAGTTATGAGTTTGTTATGTGAGAGTCATCACAAGTTATAAAATGGTTAATCACGTACAAGTGAAAGAGGATTCGCACCAAAACTCTTGGAACGTATATACCTTGAGTATGAACAGTGGGGGGAGTTGTCTAACGAGGGATTCAACTCTAGTTAGGGGTACAAGACGTTGTACTTCTTATTTTTAGATTGTTTATCTTATATGCGCGGAATTCCGCCACTAGTGGCATAGTATCCCTTCTGGAGTTTGCTCCAAGTTGGTGCCTTTGGGCAATTATTTATTTTACAGGAAGGAGCCCGTTCGATGCGAAATCCAATTATAAATAATTAATTCTGAAGTAAGAGTCTTAGAGTCTTATGATGTTGCAATTGTGGTAAAGGTATGGTTGAGTTTTTTACTTTGATGCTCTTGCCTAGGATTACTCATGCTAGTGTGTTGCTTTGTCTTTAATGCTTATGTACTCACTTTGCTGATTACGTGCTTTGTGTGCATGGCTATCTTTGTTTGGCCCTACGAAGACCCATTATTTATGGCGAGTAGAGTCTTGATAAAGAGTAAGCAACAGGTTTCGGGGGCATCTAGTCGATCATGTGGGATGATGAAGAGTGTCATGTGTTTTTAGTATTTGTTAAAATAGTGACCATTATGGCTATTATTATATCAGTGAAGGATTAACGTTGTTTTAAGATATTAAGTATTTATTTGGTTTGAAGGGACGCTTATGTCGGTTCAAGTTGTTATAAAGTATATGGGTTGGTTTTGAAGTTTATTTTAATGTAAGTTGTTTGGTTTGGTGTTTTAAAAGTTAAGTCTTCCGCTGTATACGTTGGTAAATGCCTTAGCCGTTTTCACGGTGGCGGTAATGCTTTGTGTTCTAAAGTAGGTGGGGCTCGATTATTTATAAATGTTTTCCGGAAGGTTAGTAGTTTTAGGAGGAGAGAAACCAGGGTGTTATTAAAGTGGTAGCCAGAGCCTGTTTTTTAATAAAATGTTTTATTTTTGGGTACCCTAAGTCAAGTCCGAAGTCAAACCCTAAGCTGAGGTCATTTATATCTCATTCATTTTGGGAAGTGTCTTGAGAGCAAATGTTTTTAGAAAGTCATAAAATAGAATATTCTAAGAATAAATATTTCCAAAAATAGAAATTTTCAAAATGGAAAAGGTTTTGTTTGTTACATGTGCAGGTACACAAGGGTAGGTACGTTATTATGGTTATTGCTTTACAATCAGTGGTGAGATTGGGTAGGAAGTTTTTGGGCATGTAGGATAGATTATTTTTTCCTTCATGCAAGTATTTGTTTTCTAGTTGACTGTTTTATGTGACTAGTTATGTTGTAGAAAAGATTGTTTGTGTTAGCCATTGAATCTTTTCTTTGAGAAATGGTTTGTGTTGTTTTGTTTCTTGGCGGGTTGGTTAATGTTAGAATCTGTAAGTGGCTTTGGCAGGTGTTGCCAACTTTGCCTAAATAGAATTCGGAATAGGAACTTGGAAAGAAAGATTATGAATATGTGGGACTCAATATGTTGGGAAAATTCGGTTTTATTTGATTACCAAAGAAATGTGTTAGGAAAGAAGGAGTATGAGGATGTCCATAGAGTGTCAGCCATGATTATAAACTGTTTACCTGACCGTGAACCCTAACCAAATTAAGGCAGATTTGATGACTTTTACCCTACCTGAGGGATTCCTAATTTTGCTAAGTATATGATGAGTATGGTTGTGAGAGTTCCTATATGGGTATCTGAGAGTTATATTGGTCTTAGGGAAGCAGAGCATAGGGCTGCATTAATGAAAAATCCTCCATACCTGAAGTCCCTGAAGCTAATGAAGCTGAGTCTGGGATAGTTCCTGTTTTTGAAATGGAAGATCCAGACCCGATCATCCCAGAGTATGTGGATCTAGTGACCGTATCTGAAGAAGAAGAACAACCTATGATGAAGATGATATGGAAGAGACCAGAAGAGGATCTAGAAACATTGAAGATGATGTTGAGAAGACCCGAGTTTCTCCAGAGGAATATGTTATGTCTTCAGATAAGTTGATAACACTAATGTTTAAGTAGCGAAAGCAATTGTTGCTATTGTATTATTATTAGTAGTAGTAGTTATTATATGGGATGTAAACCCTTAGTGCTTATTTTGTTTAAGGAATGAGAGGCAAGGGCCATGTGATTTTAAGAAATTATGTTGGTTAAATTATTTTCTAGAAGGAGCATAAATAAAGCCAATTACTTTATAAAGTATTGTTTAAGAAGGGGAAATTCCAAGGGGAATTTATTGTTTATTCTATGTGCTTTATTTATATTTTAATGGTTGTGAAAACAATCAACAAGTAAGTGCATCAATACTAAGGAAGTATTATTACCTTATGAGGTAAATTGTGATGTGTTTATTGCTCAAAGTAAGTTTTGTGGTCTATACATGAGAGACACTAGTTATTCAAGTAAGTGTTATTCTTCTTTCAGGAGAAAGAGAACAGATGGCTGAAGGAAATGCAAATCGATAATGAAGTAGAGCAATTGGCAACTGTAGCTCAGCAGTTAGCCGAAAGAGGAAATAACACAGGAGTAGTACCCCGCTGGGGATTGTTTAAGAAAATTCACAGAGTAAACCACCAACTATCAAGGTGAACCTAACCAATCTGTTTTAGAGGGATGGTGAGAGAGTTTAATACGCTATTTGGTGCTGTGTAGGTGTCCAAAGAGTTTAGGGTGAACCATGCGGGTTACTATTTAGAGGAGAGGCTGACTCTGTGATGTCTCAAAATGGGCTGTGATGTGATAGCTTGCGGTTTTAACTGGATGTGTTTCAGGAGCAATCCGTATAAGTTTTACCTGTGTTTTGCCAAAAGCAGGGGCTGATGAGTTCTTAGAGCTTAGATGGGGGATATGTCTGTTACGGAGTAGTATTCGAAGTTATTGAGTTATCTAGGTTTGCTAAGGAAGCTGTAGCAACTGAGAGTTGAGGCTAGTCGTTTTGAGAGGGGATTGACCATAGTATTCAGTTGCCAACTTGCTGGTCAGTGTTGAAACGCTTGATGAGTTGTATGGAGAGCGGCTCATTTATATGCTTTGAACAAAAGAGAAGAAGAGTGCTCAAGGCAATTCTGGGGAGAAGAGGAAGGATGTTGTTGGTGGAATTTCACCATATGGGAATCAGGTGGATTTAAGAGGTCTGTTTTAATAATCTCAAGGAAATAGGGGAAATTTTGGTAGCCACTGAATGGTAATGGTTTAAAGGACAATCTGCTAATCAGAATAATCGTGTGTTATTTCTGTCAGAAGTGCACTAACATCATCAGGACAAGGATTGTGATGGGAATCTAGTCTTGTCGCACGTGCAACAAGTTAGGTCTCGTGAGTGATACGAGTGCTTTTCTAAGAGTAAGGGGAAGGAAGGTCAAAGTTCTCAATTCAAGGGCAATTCTGCAGAGGACAGCAAAAAGAGTTTCCAAGGAAACATGGGAGGGAGAGCTTGCAGCAAGCTGGATTTAAGAATGGAAATGGCAATGGAGGGCGTCAGGCTAGCTATCTAGTGACAGGAAAGCTGAATGTGATGGCAAGGAGTGAAGTGATGCTAAAAGGATGTGATTACTGGGCTTCTCTATTACTCTATACCTGTTAGATTTTGTTTGATTCTGGTGCTACATATTCTTTTGTATCCACTAAGGTTTGCAAAACTTAGAATCGTTTGGGAAAAGTAGATCAACCGATATTCCAATATTGATTCCGTCAGGAAGGTAGGCAATGTTCTAAGAGATATTTAGAGTGCCATTATGAGAGGGAGTTGAGTTTAAGGCTAATTTAATTGAATTTGAATTGGGGTGACTTAAAAGTGATCCTAGGGATGGATTGGTTGAGTGGTATAAGGCGAGATATGTGTGACCCGCAGAGATTTCTGTTGTTTAAAAGGGCAAAAAAGGTGAGCTTTGGAAGTCAGGAAGGCCTAGATGCAATTAGAATCGTGTCGTTGATGAGATTTGCTAGCTATTGAAGAGGGATTCCAATTTATTTGTTGTAGTGGGAGGATGTGGATGTTATGGAGACATCTAAGC
>PYUH01000051.1:1839865-1898065 GCA_016808085.1 Suaeda aralocaspica | reverse complement strand
TGTTTTACTTCTGATGGCTCGACCCCGATTCCTGCAACAAGGGAATAAAATCCTGCGGATTTTTTCCCCCCCGAGCTTAAGTAAGTTATTTTGTATGAGGATTAAGGCAAATTAGCAATAATTAGCAACTTTGGTAATCTAGAGAGAGGGAAACTAGTGAGAGAAATTTCTCTTAGTGTGATGTAAGACATGATGAAGATTTGATTGAATGTTTGAAGTTGATGTTGAATGTTGAATGCCCCCCAAAATGATAATTTTTGAGGGGTATTTATAGCCTTAGGTTTTGGAGGCCACGAATTGGACGATGACACTTGTCATCGTCTAATGGGTTGATACTTTGTAAAGCTTCATGGCCTTTTATACCAAGCCTCAAGGCCCAAATTCCTCCTTTTTCCCCTACCTTAGCCCTCGAACAGGATTGCGACATGTGGCAGAGGTTTTCTCTTCTTTTAAGTATTTGTTGTGGACACGTGGCCCTAACCTTACAAACGACACGTGGCCGTGTGGAGTCCACCTTGGTGTCCAGTCATTGCCAAGTGGCAGTGCCACCTGACTTTAGTGGACACGTGGCCCATATTATGCGACAACGTGGCTAGTTGGAGTGCCACATCATTTGCCCCTCAGTTTGGGTGTTGGGTCCGTATTCCATGCCCCAACTGACGTCTTTCTTCTGTTCGGAAGTTATTTTGTAACCCTCCTCCTTTAGCATTTATTAAAGCCTCAACCACCCCTTTTGATTTTTTGGGGGAAATTCAATTTGAAAGGGGAATTTCCTCTTGTGCCCTTTCAAATTTCTTTATATTAAGATGTATTGAAAATGATTGGTTCACAATCATTTTCAATCATTTTTATTTCACTCTCGTCTCTAAAAGTTCCCAAGTTTTCTCTCAAACTCCCAAGAACTTCAGAGGCGATTTCCGCAACCTTTGGTGCGATTTCCGGCGAGCTGTTGCGGTGGTTCTCCGGTGTGAACAGTAGATTCTATCTTTTTCTTCTCTCTTTCGGTATGTTACCTGAATTCTTTTTCTTTCTTGTTTTCTTTATCTTTACTTCGTTTGGCTTATTTTCCAATGGCTTCTTCATCCTCTTCTTCCCCACATAATAATGAGAACTCTATTAAACTACTTCCTTCGCCTCGACACTCTTCGGTGGAACCAATGTCTGTCTGTCCTGATTCGACATTATTGTCGTGGTTCTCCGTCAACAAATTGCATTCTCTTCCTGTGCAGGAAGTTGCAATGGCAAGAGTTAAACAATGTCCTATAAATGATACGCTCCTTACAGAGTTCCACATCTGAAGTTTCAGAGTGACTGAAGCTCTGATCAGCAAGATACCTAATCCCCAGTTGAGGAAGAAAAGATGCAATGAGCGCACAGGAACGCTCCGAGGAGGAAGTACAAACAGGAGTTCCACTAGAAAGAGAGAGGCTTCTGAGGCTACCACTTCAAGCCTAAGACGAAGAGAGGTGCCTATCTGGGCGTACGAGTGTATGTGATTCATTCCGATGATATGTCAGGTGGCTGTAAATACGGATAAACTGAGATAGTGGACTTGATTTTCAATATATGAGTATTTGTTGTCAATCCCTAACAAGCTAGGGATACCATTCGGATGACCCCGGCAATAGATGCTTCCCTGTTATACTGAAGATAATTGACCTAGGACTAGATTTCGCCACTTCCTTATTCATTTTATCTCTTCAAAAAGTATGACATTGGCTATGTCAACTTACTCCCAAATTCTTGGTTCAGCATCAATGTGCTTATGTGACTTCTTGTTGGCCTTAGAGGAATGAACAGTCTCTTCAAGGTATGTCCTTCATCTATCACCTATCGCACAAGGCCTCCCACTGCAAACGTGGGGGTTCTACCTGAAAAAACAATGCGGGGTTCCTAACTTGTGTAGAAACAAGCCACAAGGTTCAACTGGAGAACACATTTTTTGTGTTTGTGAAGTACCACCTAACAAAACAACTGGTACAGAAGTGTTAAATAACTGGATCCTTTTCAAAATGCCTAGGCAGATCCTTTGAGCTAAGCTATTGATGCAATGATCAACAAAACTTAGAATATTTCAGATTTGTTTTATTTTCTACCACAGTGGAATCAAGAAACAAACTCTGACCAGTTCCCTACAACTGGATCCACGCTTTCGCGAATTCTTCTTAGTATCGCAACTTCCTTATTTGTTGCTGGTGTAATATTATGGGGATGAGTAAACCAGGAGTAATTTTGCTTTAATTTGATACTGAACTTGCTGTCTCTTCCCATTTATCAACCAAGTCCTTACTTTTTCTTTGCAGAAGAAGCTCTTGCCGACCTTCTTCATTCAAGAAGGGCCAAGTATGAGTCAACAAAGAATTCTGGAAGACAAGTTTCGCAAAGCCTGGGAGAGATACTCCTCAAAAAGGCTAAGACCAGTGTATTTACATTCTGCAAACTAAGACTTGCTTTAGTTTTATAGATATATACTAATACACTAGTTTATTTTATATAATAAGACTTTCCCACTTGGAGTACCTTCCCAACTTTGTCTGCTTGAAACGCAAGGTGGGCTCAAGTGGGGAGAGTTAAGATTAAGACTTCCTCTTAGAAAATATATTAGGACTCCCTACTTAGTACTTCCCACTGTTGACGACTTGAACTGCAGGTGGGCAACTATAGTCGAGGCGAAGCTATATAACTGGTGAAGATTTCCCTCTCCTATGAATTTAGAAACTTTACTTAGGGGAAACATGTACAACATTCTTTTTATAGTAACTCTCTCGCTGTAGGAAGCTTGAGTATTTAAGACTTCCCTTAGGAAGTTTTAGGACATCGTACTTCACCTTGGAAAGTTAAAAATGACTTTAGAGGTTCCCTATTTGGTCCTATGTGCGTTCACTCAGGCAAGTGGGAGATCCTTGACCTTCCCTAGTACAAAAAACAAGATTTGCTTTTTATTTTTCCGGTTTGGAACCGCAGCATATCAAAGCAGCAGCAAATAATAAAAAACTTATTTGCCTGCGGTTAAACCGCAGTCAACAAGTAAGGTTATTTGTCTGCGGTTATTTGCAGATCCCAGCAAACTACACCAGACATTTGCCTCATTTTTGAGGATGTCTATTTGCTGAGTGTCTTGGATTTGGATGAACACCCAGCATCAATAGTTTTTTTTTTGTCTATATAGTATTTGAATAATTTTCTGAAATGAAATTATGCCCTAATTTCTCATATAATCCACAGCTCCTGCAAATATAATCTCCGCAGCTGTACCCCAATTAGTGAAACATGCATTCAGTTGCAATATATATAATATAATGTTTGTTGTATTATACATACATACCTAGAACAGCCAGCCTTAGCCAAAACTCATCGAATTCAGCCAAGGCAGCTCAAAACAAACCAAACCTATTTTTAACAAAGCACAAAATCAAAAACAACAAAAATCCATACATCAACCTAAAGACCAAGTAACAAAAACAAACACAAACACAAAACACTCAATCCCCACAATATACCAAACTTGTAAACGCCAGGCAAAACAGCTGCAAAACTCTAGCAGAGCCCCCCAAAATGCAACAAAACAACCACAAAACGCGCCATCCACAACCAAACACTGCCTGAATAATAACGCACCACAGCAACACAAACACAACCGCAGATTCAGCAAAACACCCATAATGCTCACACACAATATACAGCCACATATTTACAGCAGCCTGACCTGCATCGCAGCCCAAGCAAAAAACTCCCCAAAACAACCACAAAGCCGCAGCAACAACAGCCTACACAAACAGTAAGATCAACACTGCAAACCCACCCACACCACAACCAACAAAACTGCACAAGCCACCCTCAAAAAACAGCAGTTGGCATAACACTAACAATACTGCCAACAAAACCACAGACCCAACCACCAACAAAGCAAACAGCAACACAGACCAGCATAGTAGTAGCATACCTCACCACTGCAGCAGCACCCACACCTCCACCAGTTCAACACTAACTCCACAACAACCATACACAACACAAAAACCACACACTGCACTAATCCCCCATCCACCACCAACTACTACATTGCAGTGTCAACTGTACACCAATATAGAAATTACAATAGCTAAGTTCCTTAATAATTACAAGTGAATCGTCCTAATATGTCCTGAGGCTTCTTACTAAACAATGTGTGTACAAGAATGTCTCAAACCTGTCTCGAACTACGCTTTATTTGTGCTTGCTGCAAAGGCCTTCTCGAACCCATGTAGCTTGTGATACTAATAAATGACATAATTTAAGACGTAATAGCAATCACAAACACCATAAGGCATGTTAAAGAACAACAGGAACGTTGAACACATAAATTGTAACACCCTGGTTTCTCCTTCCTAGAAACTACAACAGTTCAACGGAAAACATTTTATAAAAAATCGTAGCACCAAACTACTTTGGAAAAACCAAAGCATTACCCGCCACGTGAAAACGGTAAGGCAATTACAAAGTACTACAGCGAAGACTTAATCGTTTTAAAACACAAACCAAAGCAACTTAATTAAAATAACTCAAAACCAAAATCCCAGATATTTATTAACACTATGGACCAATAACGGCCTCAAAACCAAATAAACTTAATATCTTTAAACTAAAGCCACGTTAATCCATCATGATAGAATAAAAAGCATAATATTCACATATATTTTTAAGCAAATACTAAAAACAGAATACACTCTTCACTCAATATCCCAGCATGGATCGACTAGATGCGCGCAGCCTGAAACCTGTTGCTACTCTTTAATCAAGAACTTCTACGTGCGCCATAATGAAATGGGTCGTCGATAGAGGGATCCAAGACAACAGATTAGCCATGCACACAAAGCCTAAGTCAGCAAAGCTAAGTACATAAGCACATAAGGACATGCTAACACACAGCATAATAATCTAGCAAGAGCATCAAAGTAAAAACATAACATACGCTTTAACACAATTGCAACATCATAAAAAAGGGGGGAAGGGGGGGGGCTCTAAGACTCTTACTTCAGAATAATTAAGTATAATTGGATTTCGCATCAAAGCAGGCTCCTTCTATAAAATAAATAATTGCCCCCAAAGGGCACCAACTTGGGAGCAACCCCGCCAAGAAGGTATTACGTTCAACCAGTGGAGAAGATATTTCCAGCGCATATAAGATAAAAATCTAAAAACTTAGAAGTACAAACGTCTTGTAAACCCTACACTAGAGAGTTGAATCCTCTGTTAGACAACTGCATCCCCACGTTCATACTCAAGCTATATACGATTCGCCAAGAGTTTTGGTGCGAATCCCTCTTCACTTCGACGTGATAACCATTCTATATACTTTTGCATGATGCTCATCACAGAACAACACATAGAAACTGCATAAACATCACACACAACATTTCATAACATAACATGACAGGAAAACCATATTTAATTCATCTTCATTGATAAGTAACATATTTATTCCTTTTATTAATCCGCTACTAGACCACACATTAACTGTGAGTGGATTAATTACTTCCTAACAGTCCACAACATAAACTGTGTAGTGGATACACCTTCCTTTACTAGTCCACAACTACTCTGAGTGGATAATAATAATACATTGTCAGCAATTACTACGATCATATTGCAAATAACATTCACTAACTCTTCCTTTGCCCAAAATATTAATACACAATATAATATTTCATGCTCATTTGTTTGAATACTAAGTCAACTCTTGATCAACATGCATTCCAACATCCTTGTGTTATTTATAATAATATTATATATATAATAGAATGCATAAATAATACTCATGGGATATCATGTATCATGCATACTTGAACATGCTCATATAAGTCAACAAAAAGTCAACAAGAGTCACATAAATACTTCATATCAATATAGTTTCTAACACTGAACTTATATATTCAATCTACTCTTAGCATGATCCTAGCATGATATTCCTAACTCCTCAATCATTTGTACTTACGTACCTTTGTTACTGCGGTGATTCGCCACTACTAATTCTAGAACTCACTTGATTCGAATCCCTCTATAACAACATAAGAGGAAAACTATATAAGAAAAACCTCTTTGAACTAAACTTTAGCAGCAACTCTAAATAACTTTTTACTATGGATAAACATCCATAACCTTCCATACTATGTCTCTATTCATTCCATAAACTGTCTCTTTATTTTCTTTTTCGAAAACGTCTATTTTTCATTACTTTCCAAAAATGGCAGCTTTACTTTAGTATTTCAAGTCCTCTTAAACCATCTTTAACAACAACTTATTTTTGCGCATAAAAACAACCATATTTAAATATCCTTATAGGTTTAATGTTCGATCTAAATGCATTAGATTTTACAACTTTGTGAAACTTGTAAGTTTATAACATTAATTTTACATTCTTAGAAATTCTTAATAAAAATTACAGAATCAGCCAATTATTTATTTAATTAAAAATCCTTTTAGACCTCTCTAAACTTCATAAAAGCCCTAAAACAACATGGATTGATCTATAAATGTAATACTTAACTTATATGATTAATGCATTGCTAATTACATACTTTAAAACATTACTAATGAATTTTGATAAATCTGGCAGCTTATAAATCAACTTAAAAATCATCTTTAAACTGCATAAATCAATACTAAAAATATTGTAGTGATCATACTGACTACATATATGAAGCATACTAGAATATATGAACACTTAAAACTTGACCTTTAATTTGTATTTATAAATTTTTCAGATTTGTTTTAAATGCTTGAATTTGTTAAAATGCCAATCTAAACATCATAGTTAATCATACAATCATATATAATACACAAAACGATGATCAACCACTTCAATCTAGATCATAAAAATAATTAAAACAAAAAAACTTCATACTTTCTCCAAAAACCACCATAAAATCAAATTTCATGATCAACTTTTTAAATCTATAATTACAAATCATAAAAACATGATTAGAATCATAAACAACAAATTACTAAAACCAATGATCATAAACCATAATTTATAAAACATGCTTAAGAATTAAATAAATAGAAATAAAAAGTTTTTTTTTTTTTTTTTTTTTGTACCTACGAAAATCGAGAAGGCAAAGGGGGAGGAGGTGGCGGCGACGGCCGGCCGGCGAGGGCAACAAGCGGCGCAGCATGGCGGAGAGGTGGCCGGCGACCTTCGGTCCTCTTCGCGCTTCTCTCCCTCGTTTTTTTTTTTTTTTTTTTTTTTCTCTCTTCTTCTCCATAAAAACGATAAAACTGTTCCCATAGAACGCACATTTTTTTGGCTTTTGGAAATCCTAACTTGAATTGCTTTGGGAAATTCGGAATTTTTGGTTTAAAGGGGGTCTATTACACAAGCCCCAAAATGATTTCAGAGTTGGTTTAGAAAAGCCCAAAAGGTCTAATTGAAGGGGGATTAGTTTACAAAACACTTTAAAGCTTCAAAAGATTTCCACGGACATTTCGACCTATAAAAATTCTTTACATGCCCGTTATGCACCATTTCACTTTCCTTACTAACCTAGTCCATAAACATCTCCGTAATTAATAAATCCTTTAATTATTATTTTCAAATACTTTTATTCCTTTAAATACTAAAATGTACGTATAAATACTATTCCTTAATTTTATAAGCGTGTATACAAATTAAACGGGGGAATACATAAATCAAACTGACTAAGTGCATCGTCAAAATTTCTACACTTTCTTCGTGTAGAATTGCTTCGATTGATAGAATCCTCCGCAGTCATCTTACTTTGTCAAAACCCAGTACACGTCTATAAGCAGTTTGTAGTCGTATGATTAATGTTGCTGATGAAAGTATGTTCAAGTTCAAGTAGTTTAATTAATTAGCATACTGATAAAGAGAAGCCCCCATCTAAAGATTCCACTGAAACGTGCAGACAATCCCACGAGCACACAGAGTATACGACGAACAATGCTCATCAAAAATATGTTTTCACATAATAACAAAAAAGAAAAACAGTGA
This sequence comes from Suaeda aralocaspica, assembly GCA_016808085.1. NCBI lineage: Eukaryota > Viridiplantae > Streptophyta > Magnoliopsida > Caryophyllales > Amaranthaceae > Suaeda > Suaeda aralocaspica. Next base: position 1,890,078 of record PYUH01000051.1, on the reverse strand, counting down.
TTGGACTTCATATAAAACCATGTTCTGGGAGGCATTGGTCATCGTTCTGCACTAAAAACATATAGACAAGAAATAATGGATAATCTGGTATAAGGAAAGAATACATTAAAGCACTGAAATATCTTCATGGATCCCTTAATGTTTTTTCCACAAACATAAAACTTTCCATTATTTTCGGTATCCCCAACATGTGCAGCCCAGTATTTGGGAGCATTGGTCATATGACCCTCGCAATATATCTTGCTTTCGTTAGCCCATATTGACACAACAAAACACCCACTTTTTTTCCCCCAGTTGAATCTTGATGGATGGCTTTTAATCAATATTTAATAATATACTACTTTGAACTCTATTATCTCATCAGACCTTAATATGCATACACAAATGCTATATATTACACTATAATTGCTTGGTTTCCTTGCATAATTTACAATGACTGCGGAGGATTTGTCAATCGAAAGCAATTGTACACGAACAACATTAATGAACAGGCTACTTAAGCCAACACCTGTCCATCTGACGTGTAGTCCTCTAGTTCCCTCTCCACGTATTCAGTTTAAGAGACCCTATAAGGAACTCATTCTACATCAGCAACGATGGCCCATATAGTGATCCTTACCACCAAAAGTCAACCATTTTGGATGTGTACCCTTAAGACAACACGGGCATGCCAATTTACCCTTAGTACCCCATCCAGACAACATTCCATATGCAGGAAAATCATTGATGGTCCACAACAAAGCTGCACGCAATTGAAAGTTAGTNTAATTGAAAGTTAATTTTCGTTGCTGCATCAAAAGTCTCAACACCAGTTTCCCATACCTCATTCAATTCTTTAATGAGAGGCTGCAAATATATGTCAATAGCATCACCGGGGCCTTTAGGTCTAGGAATAAGCATTGATAGAATCATATTCAACTGCTTCATACATAGTTCTGGAGGTAGGTTATAAGGAATAAGTATCACTGGTCAAATACTATGTGGTTTTTTTGAATTTGAAAAAAGGTTGAAAACCATCACTTGCTAATCCTAGTCTAACATTATGAGGATCTAACTTGAAATCTCTATGATCTCTGTCAAATGACTCACAAGCAGTTCCATCAATTGGATGTCTTAAGGTACCAGGTTTACTTTTATTATCACGATGCCAGGTCATTAGAGAAGCGGTCTTTGAGCACATATATAATCTTTGCAGTCATGGTCTCAAAGGGAAGTACCGCAATACTTTTTTGGGTATTCTTTTCCCATTTTTCCTACACTTATCTTCTCCGTTTAGTTTATCAATTTTCCATCTGGATGCACCACAAATTTTGCACGCATCTAATTTCTCATTTTCCCTCCAATACAACATACAATCATTGTTACATGCATCGATTTTTTGATATGTGTAGACACCTAATTTAGTCCCCTGTCCCGCGGCAAAACCCTATGATGATTAAAAAACTCATTTCTCTAGAAGGTTGGATAATCGAGTATACTTGGGCTTAAAAATAAATCTCATTCTTATTTCACGGACCTTTTTTATCCAAATGCCTCTTTTACTATTTTAAATAAATAAATAAAATAAAATAATAATAATAATAATAATAAATAAAATTAAAAAAAAAATGTTTCAAAAACGTAGCGCGGTTAATTTAGTCACGCTGACAGCTCAGCGTGACTAAGCTAACAGCGCTACACAAGCAGCGTTTTAGGGTTCCCTGCGCTACTGGGCCAGCGTGATACGGCGTACCACGCTAGCAGCCCAGCGCGATTAGGGTTCCCACGCTGTTATAAAAACCCTCATTTCCTTCGTTGCTCAACACATTTTTTGAACTCACTTTCTTCCAACGCGCTAAATTCTTTCGGAAAGGGGGTCAATTCATTGTTGGCAAAGGTGAAAACATGGAATTGAGGATCCCAAAAATTAATGGCGGCATGAAGGAAATCCCAATTGATACGAGCTTGCCTCAAAGAAAACAAAGCATCCAGATGATAAGCATTGAATTCAAGGCGTTCCTCTACAGACAAAGAAGAAATCCAACGGTTTAACTCACGAATGAAATTTTGAGACATTCTTTACCTCCTTCTTATCTCTCTAACAAAGAAAACTTTTGTAAGGGATTTTGTTGATGAATGTATAATTGTTCGTTCTTATATTTAACCAAGAGGGTCACTAGGCAACTTCCTTAAATTCGTTTTGGGAAATAATAAGAAATAAAGCAGCGTTTCAGTTTTAGTCGCGCTGACGTGGCAGCGTGACAAGGTTTACCACGCTACGACAGCAGCATGGCAACACTAGTCACGCTACGCGCGTAGCGCGACAGTTTTGACAGCGCTACAAATGCAGCGTTCCAAATCCTCCTGCGCTGCATAAAACTTCCATAATCAGCCCATTTGCGAGATTCTTTCCATTCTTTAATTATTTTGGGTGATTTTATTTCTTGGACTTCTTTAAAATTAACTTTTCAAATCATATTTATTTAAGGAAAATGAGATATGCCACCCTTTTTCCTACTAACTAATTTTGGTGATTATTTTTTCGGGAGTAAGTCGGATTAATCCTCCAACACTTCACAAAAAAAAAATAATAATAAATAAAATAAAATAAAATGAACTAGCATATATGCCCTTGGTTCTCAAATATTAGCATAAAAAGCCCAAGGCTTACATATGTTTATAAATCCATGATTACAAAATAATAAATTGAGTTTGAATTAAACTACGAATACAAATGTTAGCAAATTACATGCCACCAAAAACTACTGTGGTGGCCCATAGTCAAAGAAATAATGCATGGCACCAGTGCGAGGAGTATAAGAATCAGTAGAATGTCTTCGATCCTCCTGCTGCATTTGAGTGTTAATCCTTGGTGGTTCATACGACGAAAATCGCCCCATCTCATAAGGAACTCTTGGATATGGCCCTTGGCCTCCACCATAATAATCCCATTCTTGAGCTTGGGACCACCCGCCACCTTGACCATGGTTATAATAGCCAGCATAAGGATCATATCCTTGTTGCGGATTGACTTGCTGACTACTTCCTCCCTCGTCTCTATTAGGCTCCTCTTGAGCTCTATTTTCATGATCAAGGATCGGAGGCCGCATTTGTTGGCCACTACTCGGACCTTCCGTAAAAGGGGGACGCCTGTAATGGCCACCAGGAGGACGAGGGGGACGAGGAGGACGAAATGTCCCGTGTGTTGTATAACGCGGCACAACGTCCTACAAAAGAAAATAATGCACAAAAATTACCCATAGGTGATAAAGACATGAAACTAGAAATAGGAGCAACACATAGGGAAACCTACCCTAGCCATGGTGACGCTCTGGCACGCAAAAGCATGTTTTGTCTTCCTATAAGCAGTGCGAAACGCATTCAATACTTTGATGACCTTGTTTGTAGTTGTCCTAGGCACCTGCAATTAAACAAGTCATTTAAAATTAACAATGAAAAATGTCAGTAATAATAATAATAAGAGTCGAGTAAAGATAAGGACAAACCTAAGGCTTACCATGTCAACATTCTCAGGGATATAAGGAACATCTTCTTCCTCTTCCTCAGCAAATGGCACAGTGTCATCAATCAAATTCCCGAAACCATCAATGTATTTGATATTTCGCTCAGGAACTTGCCAACCCTCAATATCATCATTCTTTGCACATATAAACATATAAACAAATAAACATATATTTAAAATGCAAATGTGTGAAAAAGGGAAAGGAAAGGTAAGATACCCTAACAAATGTTGGAAAAGGACGTAGCCGAGCCTGAACCCAATTTTTGTAATTAACACCAGCAAAAACTAACTCCCGAGCTGTGAGTCCTCTCAGAAAATCATCCATAGAGGTAACGGGAACCTTACTCGAGTCTAAGATGAAGACAGGTGGATCCATGGGAGCTAAAGGAATAGGAGAATAAGTTTGACGAACAACACGTTCTCCCAGAAACCAAACAAGTTGCCTACATCCTTTCAAAAGGATCCTGGCTTCCTCAAGAGGTGGTGAAACCTGCACTCCAGGGCTAATATCTGGTATCCCGTCCCATGGACGAAAGATAATCTACAACAGAAGGAAAATTAAAAATCATTTATTGCAGTTATAAATATATATAAATGTATATGTACAATGAGTCCTTACTTGCTCTTCAGGAAGGTTATAAATCGATTGGCGTATTACATCTGTCTTATGATGAATGTTAAGCCGTCTTCCCCATCTGCGGCTCACCGGGAATCTCTTAGGTCGGTCATTTATTGGGGCAAGAGTTGGGAAATGTTCAAAGTACCACACCTGAAAAGAAAAGGTTAGAAAAGCAAAATAAAATAAGTGGATAAGCACATTGTAAAAGAATTTGTTACCTCAATAACTCGAGGAATGCCTCCTAGGGAAGCCGGGACACATTCTCTCTTTAGCGGGTCATCCATGACTCGGGATGTCTTACGCATTTCAGATATTAAATGCACATAACCCGCTTTCCCCCAGCAATAATCTTTGATTCCTTTCAAATCTGACAATAATGGGATAAGAGAAAAGGCCACTCGTTGCCCTTTGTCTGTTAAAAAGGTACTACCAATCAAATATAAAAGGAAGATCCTAGCTCTTTGAAGGGAAGTGGTTTCTGCCATAATGTCTTCATTGGCTAGAGCATCCGACAATTCACTCCAAGGGAAAACTCTCTCATATAATTTTAATCGAGTGTAGATCGGCCCAAGTAAATCACCTATCATTGGCTCTTTTCCTGTCATTCCTTCATTAGGGATGATATCCATACCCGCCAAGGGTAATCCAGTAATCATCCCATAATCGAAAGGAGTTATAGCCATCTCTCCCCATGGGAAATGAAAGGTGTTAGTTGTATCCCAAAACCATTCCATCATTCCCCTAACTAAACCAGCAGACATCTTACATCTCTCTTTCTCTATATAAGATTCTAAGAAATCTTGAAAACCGCTCACCTTGACCAACTCTTTGGTATTTGCATCGAGAGTGTCATAAATTTTACCAAGCATCTTCCCGGAATCATATCGTCGTAATTCATCATCAACCTATAACATTTCACTTACATATATCATCTAAAATTCGTAAAATATTGAAAAAAAGAAAAAAAATTACTTACAATTCCTCTTGATGCTCGAGAAGATATATGATGGTCAGGATCAAGTTTCAAGACACGATTATCCCACTCAAGTGGGGGCTCCCATGCAGGGTGTGGTACTCGATTCTTACTCTTTGAACGGTTTTTAGCACGACGTTTACGGGTATCCGTTCTTCCCTCTCTCTCCCCTCCATCTTGCTCGTTTCTAGGGGAAGACATTGCTGTAATCCACAAACTAGGATAGCTTATTAACTTAGCAAGAGCATCTTTTACTAAGAGTCCATTCTCCTTTATTAAATTAAGAGCACGTTACTCTTATAAATAAAATAAATTAATCAAGAGCATTTTTTTCTCACTTTTGATTATTAATTTAAGAGTCCATTGCGCTTCTTTATTAAATTAAGAGCACGCTACTCTTATAAATAAAGTAAAATTTTTCAAGAGCATTTTCACTTTTGATCACTGATTAAATTAAGAGCACGTTACTCTTATAAAAATAATTAATCAAGAACATTTTTTTCTTCACCTTTGATTATTAATTAAAATCCCATTGTTCTTCTTTATTAAATTAAGAGCACGTTACTCTTATAAATAAAATGAATTAATCAAGAACATTTTTTCTCACTTTTGATTATTAATTTAAGAGTCCATTGCGCTTCTTTATTAAATTAAGAGCACGCTACTCTTATAAATAAAGTAAAATTTTTCAAGAGCATTTTCACTTTTGATCACTGATTAAATTAAGAGCATGTTACCCTTATAAAAAAAAATATAATCAAGAACATTTTTTTTCTTCACCTTTGCTTATTAATTAAAATCCCATTGTTCTTCTTTATTAATTAAAGAGCACGTTACTCTTATACATAAAATAAATTAATCAAGAGCATTTTCACTTTTGATTAAGAGCTCATTACTCTTCTTTATTAAATTGAGAGCATTATTTTCACTTTTGATTATTAATAAAATAATTTAATCAAGAGCATTTTTTCTAGAGCCCATTACTCTTATAAATAAAATAATCAAGAGCATTTTTTTCACTTTTGATTATTAATTAAGAACTCATCGCCCTTATAATTAAAACTATTCAAGAAGTTTTTTTTCTAGTTTTGATTAAGACTAATCAACTACACTCTCTAATTAAGAGCCTCCTACTCTTTAAAACGTCAAAATACATGGGTCCCGTGACATGAGTAATAAGAACAATTCTCAAATGATTCATGGAGCATTATACTTCATTCTAACATCATTAGAACAATCATTTGCCAAAAACATACATGTTTGATAAAAACAGGAGCAATATAAATTGTCACAAACTTAACATCCTTATGACTCAAATTGAATAAATTAGAGCAATCAATCCTCTAATGTAAGCACAAATTCATCCCATAGTTCTCAAAGTAAGCTTAAAAAAAAAAAAAAAAAAAAAAAAAAAGAAAAAGAAAAAAAAAAGAAACTCACAGTTCCATCGCGCGTTTGGTTGAACACGCTAACTGCTCAGCGCGGTTACTCTAGCACGCTACCCCCCGAGCGCTAGTAAACCCACCTCGCTACCTGCACACCATAATTTCAACATCAACATTTAAAAAAAAAAAAAAAAAAAAAAAAAAGAAAAAAAAGAAAAACTCACAACGTGGTTGGAGGACCAGCGCTGTTTAGTTGAACACGCTAACTGCTCATCGCGGTTACTCTAGCAGCGCTACGCCCCGAGCGCTAGTAAACCTAACTCGCTACCTACACAGCAATTTCGACATCAACATTTGTAACTCAAGCAATAAACCACAGCACAGCATAGCAAAGAGTAGAACGCTGACCTTATGGCGTGGGTGAAGGAGCCGCGCTATTAGGCTCAGCGCCACAAGACTTGCAGCGCTGCTTCTTCAGCGTGGTTGCTGCAATGACGCTACACGGCCGGCGCAGGTTGTTGAGTTTTGCTGAATTGTTTTGCTTTGAGCTTGATTTTGATGATGATCCTTTTCTCATGCTTTATTTCAAATATCCCAAAAGTGGATGACATTAGGATAGGGTGTTATCTCATGACCACCTTGTGAGCTTTTGACTATATTTTCGGTAAATAAGCGAATTTACTCAAAATAGCATTAAGCAAAACAAAAACCTGTCATTTCCTTCAAATTCAAAGTGACAAGCAACAATTAGCATTAAGCAAAAATTGTCATACATATTCACAGGAAATCTGGTGAAATTGACAAACTTTGTAGTTCAAACTATAGAGGACGAGTTTCACACCCTTTGCAGGCNTGAGTTTCAGACCCTTTGCAGGCTTACAGCAAGACTAAGCCCAGCTGAAGTTTCAAGCTTTTCGGCGGCTAAAGCTCGAATTTATACACAAAACATCCGAGATCAAGAGACTCAGACACAATGAGCAAACAACCTACATATCACTGAATCTCACAGCAAGCATTAAAAGTAGAACTTATAAAGAGGGTATTTTAATTTTTTTTGGCAGGCACAACAAGTTGAGCAATTCTATATGAATCAGACAGTGATAGAAAACTATCGAAGCACAAATTGATATCAAGCACTGGTAAGAAACATACGAAAAGGAAAGAAAATGATTCAACGGAAGAGCTGATTCAAGAAGCCAATGATCACTTTCCTTTTGCCCTCAAAATTCAGCTTAGAGTGGAATAAAAGTTGATACCTCTCCTATTCTTCGGTTTCGTCCTATAGGCTTCTATACATACAGGAAGAAAAATCAACAAAAGTTGCTAATAGTAAAACATACGCATCCAATCTAACTTAACAACTTGATACTAGCCTCAGGGGTGAATCCAGGAATTTAAACTAGGTGTAGCACTGTGGAAATTTTCAATGTGTTAATTAAAGTTATGTGTAAATCAATCAAACTTTTTATCAATCGATTCAGCTAAACACAAATCGACCGACATTAAAGTCAATACCATGATTGTAAAAATCAAATTTTCTCTATTTGGATTCTCATATTACTGGAATAGCAAAACTATGAGCAACTTGTTTTTATCCCCAAAAGCTATTACTAAACATATTAGCAATACTAATAATTTACAATCAACAAATAAACAAATAAGAATAAAGAGATTTGTTTCAACACTAATTATTTATTTATTTTGTTTTGGCAGAGAAAGGAGAAGGGGAAATAAGAGACATAAATCAACACTCACGAATAAGAATAAACCGAAATTGAACATAACAAATTAACATTAGCAATGCATAAACTTATTTTTCCTGTTCAAGTCAATAAGATCATGAAACATGCTGATTTTTTTTTATCTCGTATTTTACATATAATGGATTTACCTGGACCAATACATGATTTTCTTTTAGTTTTTCTCGGATTAGGTCTTATATTCGGGGGTCTGGGAGTGGTATTATTTACCAATACAATTTTTTCTGCTTTTTCACTGGGATTAGTTCTTGTTTGTATATCTTTATTCTATATCCTAGCAAATTCCCATTTTGTAGCTTCCGTATAACTCCTTCACTAGTACAAAAATCCACTTTTGCTGCGGTTTTTTTAGGAGTATTTGCTGCGGTTTTTAACCGCAGCACTTGGAGCAGCAGCAATAAACCAACAAATTATTTGCTGCGGTTGTAGGCAAAACCGCAGCAAAAAGGTGGCCAAAAATGGTGGGAAATCCCACTATTTGCTGTGGTTTTACAAAAAACCGCAGCAAATAGTGGGATTTCCCACCAAAAAAAAGGTTTATTTTCTGCGGTTTTCTAGAAAACCGCAGCAAATAACCACCTAAAAAAATAAAAAAATAAATTTTTTTTTGATTTTTTATGCTAAATTGTAGCCAAAATGTTTGTATATTTACAATAGTTGTAATAACAACATTACAACAGCATTAGAATAATAACATCAATCTCAAATGTTATACATACATAATAATTAATAAAATTATAAAAACAAAAAAGACAAAAAAAATTAAAGGAGGCATATAATATTATTTATAAAATTATAAATAAAACAACTTCAGTACCAAACCATTTAAATTTGCAAAGCCTAGTATTAGATATGTCTGGACGCCCAAAGTCCTCCTTGACAAGGGTTCCCATCTTCTTCTCTTCATCTCTGGCACAGAAAAATAGATAATTATGTTTACATTAAACATCAAAAGATGTGAACATCAAAATATTCACCTAGATCACACCAGTCATGCACCAAGGATATGAAACACAAAGGTATGCATATTGCAACAAACTCAAATAGCAAGGCAGGTGAATAAATATAAGCTTACCTGTTGAAGATCTTTAACTAAGCTCCAGCAAATGCAGTCAAAAAATGTTAATTTGCCTTATGTACAACAAGGTTGGAACAGTACTTTTTACCGCATCACTAAGACAACAGGAAGATGAGGTCCATATAAAACCCCTCAGAAGTATGTTGCGACTCTTAGATGTTTGAGCAAGAGGCATGTGTTGCTTACTTTCTTATCAACTTTGAGAGCACGGTAGAGCATCCCAGAAACAGACAGGTTGATGATTCATATGGCATTCAAACAAACTAGGAAGAAATATGAACAGGTCTGATCTTCAACCAGGTAAGCACACAGAACTGATGATGAGATGAGAATTTGAAGGCAGCCCCTGAGGGAGTTGCATTGTGATGAGACATAGCTAATAAGCGTAGAAGTGACGAAAAGCAGATGATGACGCAGACAAGAAGGTTTGTAAAAATGGAGCATGACAAGCAGTAAAGTCGAAACGATGTCGTTGCATCCTAAAATCACACCTCACAAGAGAAAAACTTTTAGTCCTCTACAGAAACACCAGCTTCACATAGATTATTATAAACATACTAAAAGAAGTATAAATACACAAGATTATAAGCATATGATCACAAAACAAACATAAATATAAAAAGCATTTTGATGAAAATCATAATAATGATAACCTATAATAACCTAAGAGCCTTAGAGAGCAAGCTGATGCAGAAAAGGTCCAATGAGTCCATGACCACCCTTCACTCCTAGTATTACTGTTAAGTCTTGCAACTAGCAATTGCTTCGCCCTTATAAGCTCCATCTCTAAAAAATAGCATCAGATTCTAAACAAAATGAAAATTCTATCAGATTAGAAACACAAAAAAATTGCCGGCAAAAGCAATCTATAAATACTAGTACAAGATTAAAGTGCATAAAAAAGGTGCTGCATGAATTAAATGTAGCTTGCATGCTACAAAATTAAACAAGGAATAACAGATTTGCAACCCACATATTATTCCTCTATTCCGACCAATCTAGTGCACCCAGAAGGACAGCCAAATATATATATTAGTTCATCAATTTGTTCACCATATGACAATGATTTATGCCAAATGTTATTGTAAACTCAATCAAGGACAGCGGTGCATTGTGTTAACGGTTTAGACTTCAGATCGAATGATCACAAAATGAAAACTTGATATAAAGATGTTACCAAGACTTTTAAATATACAATAAAATATCTAAATGAATCCATGGCTAAATCAAACCTCTGAAAAATTGATGTAATAATGGAACTTGGACACTACCAGTTTGACAAAAGTCCCAAAATAAAAAAAAAATGCAATCTCAAAATTTAGGTGTGGCATCTGTAACCTAAGGACTCTTCAAAAAAAGAACTCAAACCACACCAGATTTACTGATTATTATGAACAACCAAATGATATACTTCACATCCTAGACATTAACTAGTGAAAATTAAGTATAAAAGAGTTATCAATTCAGAAAGTTACATGTCACCAACAACTTAATGGACATATATCAATCAAAAGACCAAATGAGTGAAAGAGTACAGAGGCTTAACATACCCATTAGCATAATGTGAGTCACGGCGAGCACGGCGATATGGTGGTGACCTATTGTAGCTTCGACCACAACGATATCCAGGTGATATGCTACGTCTTCTTGGTGGCGACCTCCGTCCTCGCGGACTATAGCCACGAGGACTATAACTCCTAACATGTAACGGCACATCATAATATCAAAAAATTAAACAATATGAACAAAATGTATTCATACAAACTCTAATTCATCTATGGACAAGAACAACAGACTTTTAAAAACCCTTATAAGCCACCAACCTGTAAAGATGCGAGAATGAGATCGGAAGAATAGAGATCGGAAGAAACCTCGGTCAAATGGGAGAATGAGAATAAGAGAGGAAAGAGGCGAGAATGAGAGAAGAAAGAGGCGAGAATGAGAGGGAAAGATGCAAGAATGAGAGAGGGAGTTAGGGTTAGAGAGATTGAGAGGGAGAAAGATTAGAAAGAAGGGGAGGTGGAAAAATGAGGGAGAATGAAGGGGAGTTAGGGTTAGGTATTTTTGGAGGGTTTTTGTATTTATAGCCCCTTCGTTTGGGCTGGGCTTCAACCTTTGTTTTGGGTTGATTTATTTGCTGCAGTTATAACTGCAGCAAATAAGAAAAAGACCCGCAGCAAATAATTTTTCTTGTGTATTATCAACAACTATTTGCTGCGGTTCTTTAAAAATCTGAAAGAACCGCAGCAAATGTGGCACAGCAAAATCCAAATTTTCTACTAGAGCTTATTATGTGGGAGCTATAAATATATTAATATTATTTTCTGTAATGTTAATGAATGGTCCAGAATATGATAAAAATTTTCATATACGGACTGTTAAGGATAGAATTACTTCAACATAAAGTGGAGTAATAATTATCACAAATAATTAAGCTACTCACAAGTTACAAATTAGAAACTTGGTAATTGAGTTACTAAAAATTAAATTGAAGATTTAACCTTGGTAACAAACTCGACCCATTATTACGAAGCCAATTATAATAAAAATTCAAACTTTAAAAAACCCCACTAAACAAAAACAAGAACAAATTAAAACCACATTATAGAATGCCAAAACAAAACGGATCTAAGACATTACATGAATTCGAAACTGGTAGTTATATTCCATAAATGGCGTACTGATATCAACTCCACTAATCAATCAATGCAAATTTCATATAAACCCTAAGCATGAGTTGATGGAAATCGAAAAAAATTGAAAGAATTGATTAAAAAATGGACACAATTACGCAAAAACTATGGAACTATTGTAAATTGATGCCAAAACAAAATTAAACACTTACTTTGGAACCAAAATCGGCAGTGTTGGGTATTTAGAATTGAAGAACAATGAATTCCAAATTGGTGTTCGCTTGAGATCTAATTGACAAAGGTGCAGTGAAATTGAGATCTAATTGACGAATTCCAAATGAAACGAATTGAGAAGTGAGAATTGAAGAATTGATGATTGAATAATTTTAAAAAGAACAAAATAGATTAAGTGATTATGGAAAAACAGTAGGAGAACAAAATATATTTTGGAAATATGGAAAATATGTAGAGTAGTAGGAAAATTTTGAGGTTCACGTATAAAGGGGATGTAATTAATTTTTTCACAATTAAAAAAACCAGATAAATATTATAAAGTCTAATTTCATTAATGAAATTATTTTAACGACCAGATTTTGAGGCTTTTAAACTGAATATAACAATCATATTTTGATGTTCTTGTTATTAATACTCATATATAACGACCAACATGTGGTATTCTTGTTATTAATACTCAAATATACCGACCAAACTTTTGCTTCTTGTTATTAGTGACATTTAACGTCCAAAATTTTATATGGTCGTTATTAACTAGTCGTTAATATAGTATACTCTAGTAGTGGAACTACAAAGACTGAACTACAAGCACTCTCACTCCAGCCCAGCATGATATGACCTATGCCCACTTGTACCTGTAGCTTTTCTTATTCTAGACAACTACTCGCCAACAAGTGGGTCATCGTAGGGCCAAGTCCAAGACAAAGCCATGCACACAAAACAAACAATCAGTAAAGCTGAGTACATAACTGCTAAAGACTATGCAACAAGAACAACATAAATTAAAATAAAACATACATTGTTTCCAAGTCACCCAAATCAAACTCAATTAGGCTAGCCTTAAACTCCACTGCCTCAATTTCAATAGGAACATCCAAAAATCTCCTTGAACATTGTACCTCTTGTCCTCTTGAACACATGGCCTCATTGACTAGCCATCTGAGCGTTATTCCCATTTCCATTAGCAGGCTTCCCAAAGTTTCCCCTATTACCTTGGAAGTTATTGTTGAAACGAGGTTTCTTAAATCCACCATGACTCCCTTGTTGGTTGAAGTTTCCTCCACCATCCTTCCTTTTCTCCCTCGTCTCACCTTCCTTTAGTACCTCTTTCTTCTTCTGGTCTAGGGCATAGAAATGTGCAGCTCTACCATATAGCTCATCCAAAGATTCAAATACTTGCCCGGCTAGCTGTAACTGGATGTATAAGGGTAACCCTCTCTCAAAACGACTAGCCTTCAACTTTTCGGTTGACATAGCCTCCTTAGCAAACCTAGAAAAATCTATGAACTTGGAGTAATACTCAGTAACAGACATACTCCCCATCTTAAGCTCCAGAAACTCATCAGCTTTCTGTTTCTGAAGGAACACAGGATAAAACTTATTACGGATCTGCTCCTGAAACACATCCCAATCGAACCTTGGTAAAGCCCTAATCACAGCTTCACTTTGTGACCACCAAAGATCAGCTTCCCTCTCAAATAGTAAACTGCATGGTTCACCTTAAGCTCTTCTGGACACTCAACTGCTCTAAACATCTTGTTAAATTCTCTCAACCATCCCTGTAGAATATTTGGATTGTGCTCTCCTTGGTAAGTGGGTGGCTTACTTTGAGAAATTTTCTTGAAAAGTTCCCCAGCAGGGTCATTACCATTTCCATTTCCTCTAGCAGCTAACTATCCAGCTACAGTAGCTAATTGCCTCACTACCTCATTCAGCTGATTGTTGTTACGTTCAGCCACTAATTTCTTTTGTAGAGGGAAAAGACCTTTATATTAAATTATGTCTGACTCTAAGTTAGAGCAACATAAACTTATAACATATAACATTTTCTCATTTCGTCTCACAAAAGAAGTTTTCATTCTTGTAGAGTGAACGATTCACTTAGTTTTGATTGCCTACACAACCATTAAAATAAGAATAAAACACATAAGAAATAAAAATGATTCCCTTGGTTCTGCTCTACTTGAGGCTTCATTTCCTAAAAGAATTGACTCATTTATTATTTCATTCCCATAAAAAATTTTATTACTTAATTCCTTCTAATATTTCTTGATGACTCACTGCCACTTATTCACTAAAATAAACAGCAATCTAAATTGTTCAACATTCTAAACATTAACAACGCTAAACAATATCAACTAACTCATGTCTATACAAAATTCCTAAACATTAACATTGTCCTTTATGTCCTTCGACATTACATATTTCTTGGGTATAAACTCAGGATCATCCTCCATATCATCTTCCATATCCTCTTCCATGTCTTCATCCATATCTCCTCAGGATCAAGCTTTTCTTCATCCTCAGAATCTGATACCAAATCTACATACATAGGGATCACTGGATTTGGATTCTCGATCTCATAACACGAGCTATCCTTCGATTCATAACTCCGTGAACTAGAAGTAGTTTCCTTCACAACCATCTCACCATCTTCTTGGTTACTTGGGCTTGGTGTGGGTGGGGTGTCCTCACTTGCATTCAATTCCTAGTACTCCTTCTCCTTCCTTGCAATATAACCCTCCAGATACCTCTAACCGCAGCCCCACTGACCAACTGCATCTTTATATTTAGTGTAATTTGGAAGTCCTCAAACAAAGTGAAAGTCATTAAACTTCGCCTTAATATCTAGATAGGGTAGACGGTTAGGCAAACAACTGACAACTAGGGCCGACACATGATCAGGTTGGTCCCATTGCGGTAGCTTCAACACCGTACTCATGTACCAACAATAAAATCGTATCTTCCAGACATATTGAGGTGGACTCTCATAGTCCTTCTTTTCCAATGTCCCCATCTGAGTGACTTTACTAGGCATGCTATCTGACATCCAACACAACACTTAAGACTAATGGACCATCCATCACACAACTAAACCAAGCTAACAGTTCTACAACAAAAGGTCTGGTGGCTAACATACAATTCCTTTTACACATAGCTACTCACATAAGCAACATCTCAAAACATTAACGTATATACATGGAAGAACAGAGGAAAAGTCTATCTTATATGCCCAAAGTTTGTACCCAATCTCACCACATGATATTAAAGCAATAACACATAATACATACCTGAATTCGTTGCATACCTACACAATCAATTAATTTTTTAAAAAAATTATTTTTCAAACCTTTCTATTTTCGAAAATTACTATTTTTAGAAAAATTCAATTTCCAACAATATTCCAAAATAAGAAATTCCTCTTTCCCAAAATAAAACTTAAGGGTATCCCCAAAAATAAAATTTATTTTATTTCAAAAACTAAGCTCTGATACCACTTTGTAACACCTTAAAATTCACTAACTTCCTTCTCTAGATTTTCCGTAAAACATATTATAAATATTAAAGAAATATAATTAATAAAAACTCCTATATATCGAGGAAAAACCAAAACATTGCCGCCACCGTGATAACGGCTAAGCCATATATCAAAGCACTACAGCAGAAGTCTTAAAACCAAAACCAATTTAAAACTTAAACTTCAAAAACAAACTCAAAACTAAAATCAAACCAACATCTAAAATAAAAAATAACTTAAAACTTTATTACACGTCGAAACCATCTTAATGGCCCTTAAAAACCAAAATTTAAACTTTCAAAATAAAACAACATCCAAATAGTAGTTAGTCACTCCATAAGCAATAAAAGCAAGAACTGCGAACACTGCACAACAAGCACTCTCACTCTAGCGCGGCATGAAATGACTTATGTCCACTTGTACCTGTAGCTTTTCTTATTTTAGACAACTACTCGCCAACAAGTGGGTCATTGTAGGGCTAAGTCCAAGACAAAGCCATACATACAAAACAAACAGTCAGCAAAGCTAAGTGCATAACTACTAAAGACTATGCAACAAGAACAACATAAATTAAAATAAAAACATATATACATCTTACCGTTGACAACTCTTCACCTGTGCATAGACTCAACATAGACAAATTAATATTATGTTTAAACTTTGGATTTCGCAACGAACGGGTTTCCTTTGCTTTAAAATCACCTTGTTGGGCACCAACTTGGGAGCAATTCCAAGAAGGTATTACTTAAGTCGCATAAAGTGACCGAATTCTAGCGCATTAAAAATATAAAAGAGTACAACGTCTTGTACTCCAACTAGAAGTCGTAGATCTCTGATCCATACGACTCCCCCCATTGTTCATACTCAAGGTATATACGTTCCAAGAGTTTTAGTGCGAATCCTCTTACACTTTACGTGATTAACCAATTTAATAATGTTGTGACTCACATAAAACATCACACACGCATAAAGTCAAGTAAGCCATATTAATTCTCTTTGAATTAAAGTGATTCTAAAAATAATCTTATGCGTGCCCTTTAATTAGACTAAACTTCCTTTACCACACATTAACTGTGAGTGACGATCTATTAACTTCTCTTTGACCACACATTAAACTGTGAGTGGCAACATGTATATTGCTCATTAGCTTCTATTAACTGTGTAAATAAAATTTCACAAACTACTTTTCTTGTTGTTTAAGTAACTAACCAACTTAAATAACTTCATTTCTTCTTCAATAAGCTGTTGGCCAATTTTAAACTGATTATAACATTCCAATTTATTCTTGAAGAATTTATATTGCTAAAATATGGAATGTCAAAATAAAATAAAATCATGCTTCTAATAAAATTTGTCATGCATGTCAACTTCACAATCCAAACAAGCACAACAACGTAACATATAAGATCAACCAAGCATCGATTCTAGTTTCTATGTTTGTCTTTAGTACTTACGTACCTTGTGTTGTAATGGTGATCTGCCACAACTTCTAAAAGTTGACTATTTCGAAGTTTCCTACATAGAGAAAACCGACACTAAATTAAAACCATGTTGACTAACTTCTACAACAACTCTAAACTAACTTCTTACATTGGAAACTTGTCCAAAACTTTCCCTACATGGTCTTTATTCAATTCCTTACTTTATTTAATTTTTCTATTGCAAAATACTTGATTTTTGGTAATTTTCCAAAAATGGCAGCATTGTAAACCTTCTTAAAAACACTCTTAAATCTTTCTAAATATCATATTTTGATCATAAAACACTATAGCCATGTCCTAAGATCAATATACAATACTTAGATGCATTAAAACTAATTATAACTTACTATATTATATGTTACTATTTTTATTGGGCATAACTAAGTGTTAACAAAAATTTACAGCTTTATTTATTCATCTAAAACCCATTAAAAACTCATAAAAACATTATAAATTCATCATAAAACTCTTTTACCATCTACTAATATCATTATGAAACAAATCTATGCTTTTTTTTGTGTTAGGGAGCCACAAGGGCGGGGATGAGAATCGATCCCAAGATCTCCTGAAACCGGGAGAGAAGCTTTTACCACTTGAGCTACCCCTCACTCTCAAACAAATCTATGCTTTAGAATAATTTTTCATAAACCAAACCATGTTCATAATATTTATTCTATTGATTTTCATGATTACAATTACCTGATGGGTTGTGGAATTTCACAAAAATCAATTTCTTGTATACTCCTGATACGGTTGACAAGATTATGGGTACTCATCTTTTTTCTATGATTCCTGATGATGCAATTTGTTGGGAAAATACTACAGATGGTTTATTCACAGTTAAAAGTGGCTATTCTTTCTTGAATGGAGGTAAGTTGTTTGATCCTTGAGCTACTTGGTTTTGGTGTAGGTTTTGGAAGCAACCTTTATTTCCTAAATGGAAATTATTTTTATGGAAAATTCTTCATGGCTTCATGGTATTATGCCTACTGCTGAAAACTTAACTAAAAGGAATATAGTTGTTCCTGTGGGATGCCGGTTTTGTGATGAACATAGTGAGTCTTCAAAGCATCTTTTTAGGGATTGCGCTTTTAGTAGACGAGTTTGGCTTGCTTCTGATTTAGGCTTGTTAATGGATGGTTGTTCTGATATTCCACTACATACTTGAGTGAGGAATTTCTGACATATTTCTACAAGATGGGGGATTATGGGTTGTCTTCACAAATTCATTTTATTACTATATTATGGAGTATATGGCTTCATCATAACTGCATTATTTTCAATTCTGGTAAGCCTAATCTTTTAGGTGTTTTAAAAATTAAATCTGAAGTGAGAACTCAATGTCTCACCATGTTAAGCTCGAAAGGTTTATCGGATAGTGTTAACTCACTTGTCCGGCCTTTTGAGCATCTCTTTACTGCTGCCACTCATGTTAGTTGGGAAAGAGGTGTAGTTAGGGATGTGGTTGGAATGTTACTGTTGATGGTGCTTCGAAAAGTCCTAAGGTACGCAAACTGGGTGAATGGGGGGCTGTTGTAGGGTGGACGATTTCAAAGGAGGGTCATGCAGGTGGCGATGTTACTGGTGCACGGAGAGTTTTTGCTTCAAGTGCTTTGCAAGCTGAAGGTTATGCTATCCTTTTTGCCCTCATTGAAGCTTCAAAGATTGGTCATAGTTTAGTACTACAGACAGATTCAGTTCAGATGATTCACGCTATTAGGGACATGAAAGCTTGCCCTATAACTATGGTTTCTCTTGTTGCTAATATTTTTCTTTTAGCGTCTTCTTTTGATTATATTTGTTATAGGTTTGTACCCCGTTCTTCTGTTGTTGCAGCACATATGCTGGCTACTTCTATGAGAAGAGGTGTTTAGTCTGTTTGTTTTCTTCTTCTTCAAAAAGAAAAGCTAAAAACCACTCGGGAATGGGGTAAAACATATATAAAATATTAACTTATCAAACTTCCTCAAGCCAAACCTTTGCTTTTCCTTAAGCAAACGAACTAAACAAATAATGAATTTTTTGAGATTAAAAGGTCCTTTATATTGCTTATAATTTTAATAAACAAAAGGTGAGATTAATTCTTTCTAGTAGGGGTGTGCAAGAAAACCTGCCCCATTAGACCCAACCCAAGTACCCGCTAGTCCGCCTAGATTTATCTGGGTGAATTTCTAAAGTTTTCAAAAATGATGGGTTGGGTACCTGACTCGGGAAAAAATACTACTTTAGTAGGCTAGGTCATGAGTCGCTTAAAAACATAAACAAGTACCCAACATGAATTTTACTATTTGATAATTTTTGAGTTGCTCCTGACTTAGTAATTACTACTCCTATCATAATCTGAGCGTCTGATATTCCATCACTCATTCGCTTGTTGTTTTTCCCTTTTATTTTTCTTCTCTTTTGAAAGGGAAACATTACATTATTATTCAGTTTTGTATATGTTATTAGCTTGGTTTTAATGTTACTCTAAAAAAAACTTTTGTGATGATGGAAGATATTACTCGACCCATTTTCATTTTATCAAGTACTTCACCCTTTGTTTTTTCATCACTTTAAATGCTGTATAAAATTCCCTGAGTTAGTGGAATGTACAAATTGAGATTTTTTTGTTTATTGTTACATGTTGTCTTCTTTATGATGAAAATTAAAGTTCTGATTATTATCATACCTTTTACATAGCTAATTTTGTATTGAACAATTGTCTATACTAAAAAAAAATAAAAGAAGAAGAAATCGAGTACCCTGAGACCCGACCCTGAAATCCGGTACCCGTTTTCCGGTGCCACATTTTCTTGGATCGGGTCATGGGCCGCATGTTAATCTACCCGCAATCCCGGGTACTCGCCAGATATGAACACCCTACTTTCTAGTGATGCAAATAAAGTGCTTATGATTTATGTCAACTTTAGAGCCAAACTCTGTAAAAACAAAAAAATACAGATAATATCTGGTAAATCACTGTGATGTGAGAAATCACATGACGTTTTCATAAATATGTAGAAAACTTTATTGCTGCAATACCCTTGAAGTGCATATAAAAAACGACCTTATCCTTGAATTTCTAACATATTATCTTAAAATGCTATTGTGATATGTAATTTTACAGAATGATTTATTGGTCGGCATTCAATAAATACTCCGTAGCATTAACTCGCGCAACGATCTGAACCAACGTTATCCAGTTTGACACGGAGCAACAGCATACCCACTTGAACACCTTTCTTGCTTTAATCTTCGATCAACAAAAGAAATGCAAATTCTTCAAACCACTCAATGCTTCCCACTTTCTCTTCTCTCTAAAATCCTCATTAAACCCCGAAACCAAACCCCTAATTTATTACCATTTTCTTCGGTTCCTCATCTTGCAAAACCCCTGAAAGCATATGCTTCAGATGAATTTCCAGTTGACGAAACCTTCCTTGCTCAGTTCGGTCCAAAAGACACGGAAACCGAGGACGAAGCCCGCAAACGGAATTGGGTTGAACGAGGATGGGCTCCATGGGAAGAAATCCTTACCCCAGAAGCCGATTTCGCCCGAAAATCACTGAACGAAGGCGAAGAAATCCCCTTGAAAGACCCTGAAACGATTGAGGCATTCAAGATGTTAAAACCCAGTTACAGAAGAAGAAAGATGGAGGAAATGGGGTTAACTGAAGATGAGTATTATGCTAAACAATTTGAAATCAAAGGTGAGATTTTGGACCCTTTGAAGACTTACTGGGACGGCCCATTGGTTGTTCGCCACGTTCCGCCTCGCGATTGGCCGCCTCGAGATTGGTCAGTTAATAGAAACGAGTTGGAGTTTATAAGGGAAGCTCATAAGATGATGGCTCATAGGGTTACACAAGAGGAATTGGATAATGTCGTGACAGAAAAAGAAGGGATGTGTTTGGATAGGTATAAAATGTTTTTGAAGCAGTATCAAGGGTGGGTTGAGTTTAACAAGGATAAATTAGAGGACGAATCTTATAAGGTTTTATATTTAATCTCTTAATTTGCTGTTGTAAGATTTTTATTTTTTTGTGTTATTCTGGGTACATCTTTTATGCTAATTGGAGTTTTGAGCTCATTGTGGGTGGTTAGGTTCCAGTCCCATTCCCATTATTTGGTACACTAGAGTTTTATGAGTATAATTGCATGGTTTTGTTCTATTCTTTTTTTTTTTTTTAAATTGAATTGGAAACTTTTTTTGGGATTTTATTACAAATTAGTTTGTCTTTTTATCATGGGTTCACTTTTAGGTGGATAAGTTCGAGTCCCATCCCAATCGTTTGCTACACTAGAATAATTGACTGAATTTAGTTAGTCTCCTTATCGTGCTCAAATTGACTGAATTTAGTTAGTCTCCTTATCATGCTCGCAGTGGGAAACAATGTTTACAATGCTAAATCTAATATTTTGAAGGAATAATGATGTACTACAGTAATAGTTTGGTGTAATGTCTGTGAATCAAATTAGTTTAGAAATTGGAGTTTTAGCTATTATTGAATGTTGTGTTTCAGGTTTGGGTTTGTGGCATTTATTATTTAGTATATGAGAATGGTGAATGTTGTGGATTTTTCTAGTATTCTGAACTTTTAAGTTTGATTCTGCCCTTCATATTGCTTGTTTTGGATATATTCGTGGTTTCTGCAGTATGATCAAGACTATTACCCAGGAAGGAGGAAGCGAGGCAAAGACTATCAGGAGGGAATGGTGAGACCTATTTTATTCAAGTTCTTGACTGTTTACATGTTGGTACTGATATGTGAAGTCATTGATTGATTTTATTTTATTATATTTATTTATTTTGCAGTATGAGCTACCATTCTATTATCCAGGTCAAGTAAGTGGTTCTACATCCTTGTCACTATAGCCATAGATGAAGTTTGTACTGTAGTTTATAGTTGGGATTTTTGATATTAAGTACCTAAGATTTTACAAAATTTTGAAAGCTTTTTTATTTAACCACCTAATGGTGGCATTTTTCTTTGAAATAGGTACTAAATACCTATAATTTGGCAACCCAAAACAACAAGAAACTTTAATCAACTTAGCTATCCCTCACTCAAAAAAAAAAAAAAAAATGACACAATGTGTTTCCCACAATGTTTCCAAGTTGATTAGAAAGTTATGGTGTCGTTTATGGATGTTTATGCACGTTTTAGGTTGAGAGGGTATTTGGTACCTATTTTAAAGAAAAATGTCACCATGAAGTGGTTAATTTAAAAAAATTTCCATTAGATAATTATTTCAAAATTTTGGTTAACATTAGGTAGTTATTATAAAAAAATCCTGGTAAGTATGTCTTAATTCTAACTGCTAGTGAAATCTTTTGGTTTCCATGTATCAGTTTTTATGCTATACTTTTAGTGTCCTCATTGACAATGCATGAACCATAGAAACATTTCTGACCGGGATTTTCTTGGCTGATGTATGACTATTTTGTACTTAATAGTATTGCAGTTCTGCACTCGAACTAAAGCTCTTGTAAAACATGCAGTTATGTGTTGGTAAGGTGAATACTTTGCACCTGCATCAGGGAGCATTTGTGGACATTGGAGGAGTACATGATGGGTAATCTATCCATCTTTCTTCTCTCCCATCCTTCTTTATGTCATCCTTTCCCTCCTGTGTGTTGAGGAAATAAATGAGAAAAATATATCTATTCAATTTGTATATGGTCCTTTTTATCGTTTCCTACTGGGTTAGTTTAAGCTTTGTGTTGCTCTAATTTTATTGGCAGATGTACTTTACTACCATAATTTCAACTCTTCCATATGGAAGTTATCTTTTGCCGAATTTTCCCTGTTGTTACCGATAGAATGTAACAGAACATCCCCATTTCAGTAACAAGCAAGATATGATTTTGCTGTTTATTTCCTTCTTAGCCAACCACTTTTTTTTAATATTAATTTGTCGACCCCCTGTGTGGGATTAAAGCTTTGATTGATTGATTCTAAGATATTAATTGTTAAAGTTTCAAGGGTCACTTTTTGAGAATATACCCATAATAATACTTAATCATAGGAAACTGTCCTGTATGATAGTTTTAGTTGCACGATAAAAATTGATGATACCGTTGTGCTTTGGCAATTCGGGCATAACTTATTTCAGTTCCTTTAGACTAGTTGCTCTTTCTCAACTTTTATTTTCAGAAGTTCCGTAGCTACTACATCTCTCTCTCTCTCTCTCTCTCTCTCTTGCTGCTTTGTTCACTTTGTTGTTTTAAAGAATATGGCTGTTGAATTCTCACCATTGTCACCTCATTTCATGACACCATTCTCTTTCACATTATTAGTCCCTCAATTTGCAAGACCTGAAATTGTTATGGATTGAACTATTGTTATTATCTTGTACAAATATGATAGATGCCTTGGTCTATTCAAGTGTATATTGTTTTTTCTGAAGTTCCTCTACACTAAGCTTATATGCACCATCCATTTCAGGTGGGTTCCCATCAAAGGAAATGATTGGTATTGGATCCGCCAGCACATAAAAGTTGGGATGCATGTCATTGTTGAGATTGTAGTGAGTAATCTAAATATTGTTTACACTTTGCCAATTATGTTCTTGCCTTCTTAACATTAGTTAAGGCAACAACTTTATTTAACTGTAGCTACAAAATTATTTCTTAAGCCTTCTAACTTGTAATTATCCATCCTACCCTTAGCTTCATCCATCAACTCCGCAAGAAATGATGAAAGTAATATCTACCATTTAATTATTTTTGAAAGCAACAACTTCCCAATAAGTTTTTCATTGGTTTTAGTAGCACTACCAACTAATCAATGCTGTCACATTTTTTTAGTATTGAGTTTGCATGAGCAATTGATACATAATTGTTACGAAATAAACTTTACTTACTAAACATACATGAGGTAATTTTGGAGCTCTTGGGGTATTTCCGTTTCCTAATTAGATGTGGTTTGTAATTAGGAAACTTAATAGTTTTTTTTCCCCTCGTTATGTAATCAATCTAGGATTATTTAGGCTTGAGATGAAGTAAAATCCTAATTGATGTGGTTTTCTAGGGTAGCATTTATAAGAGGGTTTAAGCTTACTTGAAAATCATGATGTTTTTGGTGAGAAATCATCTAGAGAGTTATTATTTTATTTTGAAAGAACTTAATAATACAATGCTTATTTTGAGGGGGAGGAAACCAAAATTTCATTGCAAACACTTGTCTTTTTTATTATCGTATTTTGCTATTTGTTATATATTGTGTTTTGTGTTTGTTTTTCCCAAATTCTTTGTGACATTTGATTTAATAAAAATAATCGTAGGAAGTGGAGGGAAAATCTAGGTTGATGGCCACACGGGATAACATTTTGGCTCCTATTGTTAACCCTACTTGTGGAACTAAGACTTTAATAAGTTGATCTTGTACTCACTTCCTTAATTGAGTTGTATTTTAGGTTAAATCGTCAACAAAGTGATGAAATTTAACAAAAGTGAATCATAAGAGGTTATTTAGAATTTTAGATAAATTAATGATAAAGTGGTTGTTTCAAAATTCTAGAAAACCAAAGGTGTTTATTAAGAAGATATCTGTAAAAAAATTCAAAGAATGTATGATCTCTCTTTTCACTTTATCTTTTTCCTTAGATGACTGCAACAACAATGGCATCCACCTCCAGACCCCTCTAACAAGTCGATCATTTAGTGCAGGAATTTTTGAGCCTCACACCAAGTGATTCTCTCTTTTTTTTCATCATATATCTCGTTCACTAACCAATAACTAATTTTCTCCCAGGGATTAAATTAACGAATTACGGGAAGAATCTCCTCTACCTATGTGGACCCCCATCGATACCACAATAAGTTTTAAAGTATAACTTCCTTGTTTCTCCAATCTCCACCTTTATCTTCTCCTCCACCTCATCCTCAACCTCCACCTCCACCTCCACCTCCACTTGTATCTTGTGGTAACTTCACCATCTTTATGTAATGTGTGGGCATACAAGAAAGGACAAAATACGAAATGAGGTAATCAGGAGGAAGTTGGAGGTTGCTTTTATTGAAGATAAAATGAGGGGAAATCGGCTAAGATGGTTTGGTCGTATAAGATAGAGGCTGAGTAACGCTCCGGTAAGGAAGTTGGAAGGGTGGCAAGGAGAGGTAGAGGTAGACCAAAGTAAACTTAGATGAGGGTTGTTAGTGGAGATCTACGTTGCACGAGTACTTTTGGAAGGCACCGTCTCCAGTACAATTGCGGTCGGGTACGGGTAGCGGTACAGGATGGGTACGTACCAGTTACTCCGTTGAGTGATTGGGTACTGCCAGGAAGATTCGGGGACGGCATTGACCCTCACTTGAGATGTCCCCGGGACGACACAAGGCATTAACTAACGTCCACAAGGCAGAAAAAAAACCAATGTTAAACATACAAACCCTAGATATGTAAAATTGAAGGTGCAAATAACCCCAATATGCTTCAAATTGTTGGAGCTTTTGCCTAATTGGTTTGTGCGACCAATTTGATGTTATTTTCGGACCGAATTCCGGCAACTTCCATCGACGGCAGCAGCTATTTAAACTTTTTTTTTTTAGTTAATTGGAGAATCTAAATTGTTGTGTAATATAAGAGAGACAAAGGCTATGAGATGAATTTGGACAATGAACAAAGAGTGTAATCGTTTTTGGTTGTTTGAGATATTAAAGTTAATTGTCTTTCTTGTTCCTTTTCTACTGAGCTCTTTCATTGTTTAGGTCTTTTAATTCTTTATTTCCTTTTTTTTTTCTTTATTTGAGGGTGCAGGGTTTGAGGGTTTGAGTTTGTCTTGTAGTTGTACTCTTGTGTTAGGGCCTACTTATGTGTTAGAGTAAATGTAGAACATAATAGTGGGTTGGGCCTCATATAGGATGTGCTTGATATAATTTTATAACTGAGTTTTTTTTTTCTTACAATATATTTCATTTCTTTTCTAAATGAATAAATTATTTAAATATTTTATCGTACCCTAGTCGTACCCAAACCGGATTTTTTTACATTTGCCGTTTCCCGTCCCCGTCCCCGTCCCCATCCCTGTATATGTCCTTGTCCTCGTTTGGCGTGCAACTTAGGTGGAGAGATGAGGGTGTTGGGGCTATGAAGAACATTTAGTGTCAAACAGGGAAGTTGTAGGAGGATTTCTGCTCATGAGTTTGCGACTCTTCATATTGATTCATATCTAGCCGACGCCAAATTAATTTGGGACTAAGGCTTTGTTGTTGTAGTTGTTGTTAGCCACCACCCAATTTTCTACAATCAGCATTACCTTGCTCGAATTCCTCTCGGGGTTCCTTTTTCAAACTATCTGAGATTTTGTTGGGAAGCCCACCTCGCGTTCCTTCATCATAACCCTACCACCACACCACCAGATCCTCTTTTTCCGCCTTCATTGTTGACTGCACTTTGAGAACTCACCTGCTGCAAGGTCACAAGGAACTCCTTCCTTTAGTGGGCGTTATCATCCTCACCAGAAATGCTGAGGTTAGAGGTGGTTGTTTTATCCATTGTATTCCCTTCCAACACTAAGTTTGAATCTTTCATCACACCGTGTTCACTATTCTCCATCAAATTGGGGTGGTGACCGGTGCTAAATGAGGCTCAACCATCGCTCGTGCCCTCTAAAAAGTTGGCACCGAATAGAAATGGTGCTCCACTTGAACCTTTAATTCATCCCAACTGACGAACAAGCCACAAATGTTCACAATCGAACCACTGCCTTGCGTCTTCATCAAATCCTAGGATAGCCACCTTTAACTTCTCTTCCTCATTTAACTGGAAAAATTAAAGAGTATCCTCCATCTCAGAAATCCAATCAGTTGAGTTGGTTTTGTTAAACTCATAGATTTGAAGCTCTCTCCGAACCCTTTTCTCTTCTTCCTTGAGATCCGGGACTCCTTACTTCTGTAAATGCGAGATGTGTGCGAACTTCTCATGAATCCAATTCTTCATGAGTGTTGCTGCCCCCAAACTTGGTAGAGTGGTAACCACTGCAGTGGTGGCGGGGCTGCCGCTCTGATAGCAAGTGTAACAGACTGACTTGGATGGATTAGCTAAAATAGTAAATGGACAATATGAACTGAAATATCAGATTAGTTTTAACGACAATTCGGAACTAATAATGCTAGAAAAGTGAGATTATAGATTGATTAATTCGAAGGAAAAACTACTAGATAAATGGCTTGAGACCATGACTCTCTCAAGTAGGCTTAGCCTACAACGCTCCTTAGTGACTTTAGCTCACAACACTCTCAAGTTTCCACTCAAAATTCTCCTCCTTCCTCTCTCCTCTACTTAGCATTATATATAAGAAAGTCTCACCTGACACTCCAAAACACTCTACAACATTATAAAAACTCCTAGTTGTCAAAAATATTATGAACTACTTAAGTTACTCTTGTCCTAATATTGGTTCATTACATTTCAACTAACGTGTCCACATTGGAAACATATAAATGATTCACTTCTCGATTTCTCATCTTCTAGGGCGTTGTTTTTGCACTAGTAGTAACATATAATAAAGATTATGACTTGGAATGGTAATATGGTATGGCAAGAAATTGGAAATTGGAAATTGGGTTTAGGTGTTTGCTTTCCATTTTTTGTATTGATTTTGATACTCTTTGAAACTCGGTTCACATTGTTTGTTATTTTTAGAATCTTGATTTTGATACTCTCTTTGTAAGTATGTTTCACATTGTTTGTTAATTTTAGAATCTTGCACGTATATGAAGGAAGTTGGTGTTAAGGTATGATATTTTAGGGGTGCTTAGTGGAGATAGTTTTGGGGAGAGGCTAGAGTCTTGGAAAGAGTCAAAAGTCTAACTTGAGTTGTAGGTGAGGGAGTGGTTTAAAGAGATTTTTGTATTTCAAAAATCAGTTTTGAAAAAGTTCGGTTGAGGAGCCTTTTTTCGGAAAGAGAAAAATTCAATGCCGATTTTGTTCACATATAGTTTATCTTTTCTTAAAAGCTAGATTAGTTATTTAGGAAGTTTGTTAGGATATTATTTAGATGATATTATATGATAATATTTATCTTGTATTAGGAATAAATATTATTGTGAATAGGAAAGTATTTCTTAGTTAGGTTGGAATCTCTTAATAATATAGTGTTTCCTAATTAAGGTTGGGAAGTTGAGGGTTTATCTATAGGGATTTAGATTAATGTTGACATACTTGGTGATGCTGTGCGTGAGTATAGATTGAGGGAAAAAACATGTGAGGTTGTGAGTTTGTAATATTGTAAATAAGTTTGGACGTGGTTTCAACCGTGCTCTTAATTTTGTGTGTTTTTGCCAAGTTTGATATGTTTTTCCTCTAACTTAATCCTAACAAGTGTTATCAAGAGCTGTGTTCAAAATGGAAAAAGTTGGAGGAAAATTTGAGACTGACGACTAACGTGGAGAATTCCAAGTTGGAAAATATGAAATTACTTGCGGCATCGACACTCCGGCTAGTCCTTGCATTGGAAATAAAGTATTATGTTCTTGATGAAAAGAATTCTAAAACTCCTTGGGAAAAGTTGTTTAAAATATATCAATCGAATTCTTTGGCAAATAAGTTGTTTATCAAGAAAGATTTGTTTGGGCTTAAGATGGAAGAGCTTGAAGATTTAAGAGATCATCTAAATCACTTCAATGGATTGATCACCCAGTTAAGTCGGTTCGATGAAAAATAAAGGATGAGGACAAAGCTATTCTCCT
This sequence comes from Suaeda aralocaspica, assembly GCA_016808085.1. Lineage (NCBI taxonomy): Eukaryota > Viridiplantae > Streptophyta > Magnoliopsida > Caryophyllales > Amaranthaceae > Suaeda > Suaeda aralocaspica. The sequence goes on along the minus strand of PYUH01000051.1, from coordinate 1,861,438 downwards.
ACTTGTTTCATTGCCAACGAATTATCACATTTTGATTACTTCTTTGATGATGGGGAAAATGGAATTAACATTGGGTGCGGCGATTGTCTTTTTCTTGAGACTCAAACGTAAAACGTTGATGAAGCAAGGCTCGAGTCACTTGGGAGATGAAGCATTTGTAGTCGATGCACATAGTAAGAAAAATAAATATGGAAAGAAGCATGACCGGATAACCCAAATATCAAGTGTTACTATTGTGGGGAGTTGAGTCATATACAATCTAAGCAAAAGAAGACTTGAATGAGTTGAAGAAAACTCGTGGGAAGGGGAATGTTTTGGTTGCGGAAGATGGAGATGAAAGCGATGATGTCCTTATGGTTCAAGAAGGTAAGGGACCAAAGAATAATTGGGTGCTTTCTACCAAAAAAAAGATAGTGGGATGCTTGATGCTGGAAATTCTCATCACATATGTGCTAGGAAAGAGTGGTTCTCATCCTACAAGAATTATGAGGGGAAGATGGTAATTTTGCGAGATGGTAGAGAGACAAAAATACAAGGTATTGGTAAAGTTATGATAAAACTTTCCGGTGGTCATGGTTAGAGGTTTGGACGTGGTTTCAACCACATTATTAATTTTGTGTGTTCTGCCAATTTTGATATGTTTCTTGCTCTAACCTAATCCTAACACTTAATAAATTATTTTAATAAAAAAAAAAATTTCGATAATATCATTTTACATAACATATAAGTACAAAACTCCAAGCAACAAAGTAAGTGTCAAATCCTCTAAACAAAAAGTAATCATCTAACCGAAAACTCTAAACTCTAATCACCAAACAGGGCCAAATCTAATTGGATAAAATAAATTCATGCTATTTTTGTTTTATTCTGTAATAAGTAGAATATAAAAATGCCATTCATAGAGTTTCAGGGCTTAGGTGTAGTATTCTGACTTTGTACTTTTGCTAGTTCCAAGGCTTCCGTGTCTTCATAGTAATTAAGCAAGTTAAGGGTTCTGCATCTAAATATTTACTTTGCATTTCAGGCAAAGAGAGATCCTTATCGTTTTAGATTTCCTCTTGAATTACGCTTTGTCGACCCAAACATTGATCATCTTATGTAAGTGGTTCCCTTCTTTATGTCTTTCTTCAAATTTCAATACCTCTAGTTGTTTCGAATCTTTATGCTCATGGTTTTAGCTAACATTTAACAAATTGATACTTAGATACTTCTTAACTCAAATTATTGATGTCTCTTTTTGCAGCTTCAATAGGTTTGAATATCCACCTATATTTCACCGTGATGATGATACCAATCGTGATGAATTGCGCGTAAGTATAAATTTTCTCTGTATCTTGCTTTTTGTAGTATATTCATAGGTAAATAGTTATGATTTGCATTAGATTTGATGCTATAGATGTTAGATATCTTTATTGTACATAAGCAAAAATTATGCATATTAGATATTAAAAATCTACACATTGAGTTGAACCGAACTGGATCTTATATGACTATGTTTCTTCTTATAGATAAGTCACAATAGTGATTCAGAAGAGCATGTATGAATAATGACCAATAGTATGCTATAGATGTTAAATATCTTTATTATACATAAGCAAAAATTAGCATATTAGATATTAAAAATCTACACATTGAATTGAATCGAACTGGATCTTATATTTCTATGTTTCTTCTTATAGATAAGTCACAATAGTGATTCAGAAGAGCATGTGTGAATAATGACCAATAGTAAAACCATGCCACTAAAGAAACTGAGGAAGTGTTAGTGTGTTATAGTTATGCCATATTATTGTTTGTATATTTCCTTGGTAATTAATTATTTATTATATGATCCTACACCCTTGTTCAATATGTAGGTTTTTGAAAAGAAAGAAATTAAAATAGAAAGTAATGTAATACATTTTGATTGCTTGTTATTATTGTTTATCACAAAAGTTGTAGGCGCTATAGTGTGAAAATTCAAAAACCAAATAAGCAGGCATAAAGGGTAGCAATATTTATGGTAATTAAGGTACAGTGAGTTGAGTTAGATCACCAAGTTACAGAAACAATATCCAATTACAAGTAAAGCCTCCTCTCCTCCCACATGCTTTGAAGCTTGAATAACTGAAAATATACTCGTAGAAACTTTATTCAATCTAAGTGCTTGTGAAAGTTCAGAAAACCTATCTTGTTAACTGAGCCATGGACTAACAGTTTCTACCTGGGAACTATATTAACTTTAACTGCCCATGAACCTTTCCAGAAAATTCATTTAGACTTATTCAACACAATCTTGATTTTAATTTAATGCACATTTCCCATAATTGCTTTCTCAATGCAGCCTGTATATTGCACGCACCACAAAACTAGCTGGTTTTAATATATGGAACTGGGCAAATGAAAATCTGACATGAAACCGATCAAAAGATATCCTGTTGAAGTTAGATGTACATAGACTTCTAGCTTTATTGACCATGCTAATTATTGTTTCAGGTTCAAAGTAAATGATAGGTCGGGAAAAACCTTTCAAATGGGCTTTGACTAGTTACATATGATTTATATGAACCTTTTCAGACTTTGTGTCAATGTGTTTGTTGTTAATATTGTTCATTTGTTCTTTTTTTTTGGTTTGTTTGTCTAGATGTGATGATTATTCTAGAAGAAAAGTAATTTTTGTAGCTCTTTTTTTAAGTTATTCTTCTAATTCTAATTCCAATTCTAAATTCCTTTCTTCATCAGTGTCTCTCTGCTGTAGTGAAAATCGAAAGACTGAGAACTAATACTATGAGGCTTTATGTTTACTAAATGCTACAAGTAAAGTAGGGTATATTTGTTCCAGTTATAAAATACTAGATTGCTGTGTGTTGGAGCTTTTGTTGATGATGCTTTTAATTGTAATAGAGCTATCCACAGTCATATTTCATGTGTATGCAGTGTAATCTAGTAGCCCCAAAGTGAGTGGCCTATTATTACCATCTATTTGGAAGTTTTAATATATTCAATGTTGATTATAAGCTGCTTTACTTTCAGCGTGATTGTAGAAGACCTCCTATTCCGAGAAAAGATCTTGGAATTAAAGTTGAAGAAGAATCTTTGCTGTCTGATCACCCTTATGTTGACAAGGTATTATATTATTAATTGTCTAGTTTTCTCTTTTTTTTTTTCACTACCTGATGTTTACTTTTTCAACAAATTTTATGCTCTATGTTTAGTTTAAAGATCCTTTTCTCTTAAATACACAGTGATCTCATCAAAGCAACTTGCTACTGCTGTGTAGTAGATATCAGCTTCGATTGAAAAATGCAGCTCCATTGCAGAAAATTTTCTGGCTTACAGAATGGTAGTGATTCTATGGACATTGTATCTGTATTCTATATGCAAAGTCAGTAGGCAATTGAACCCCTTACACCGCTTACTGCGTGTAGTCCTGGTTTTCGATCAGTAAGAAATGACATTGACAGCATAGGCCTTCCTAAACCAGAATATAACTCAAATCCCGAAAATTATGAGGGACTAATGAACAAGAAGAAAATAAATTGAGGCTTGTTGTTAGATGCGTAGATTTCTTCACACATATCATACTGCTTAAGAAACTTTTTTTGGTCCTATGCATGTTGTACCCCTCTTGCTACGAAGATAGTAGCAGGAAAGGTATGCTTAGCAGGTCTCTTCTCTTTGCAAACTTTAGGAACCAATTTCTTTCCCAAGAAATTACCTGAATCCCTCTGCTAATCTGCATCCAAGAGATGCTTGCACCTGCACAAAGAGAACACATGTCATTGACCTTGATATCAATTACATCTTAGAAGGATATAGTGAAATCCATGCCAACCATATGACCATAAGACCCAGAAAGAAACTACTCTATGAGTCGTGGTTCACTAAAACCACTTCTCTAAGGACTTTCTAGTCCATGTTCGTGGGAATCACGAATCATATGATCCCCGCTACTATGATTCTAGCCGCCTATCTGCTTATCCAAGAGTGCAGAAGTGTACTCTCAGCATTCTGAATTTTCTGTAGCAGTCTTAAACTGGTGCTCGTGTCATGACAGTCTTAAGAGCTTCAAAAGCTTTTGTGGTCTCCACTCCCCATCCAAAATTATCTTTCTTTAATTGCTCAGTTAGAGGTTGAGCTGCGTTTGCATAGCCCGTAATAAGTTTTCTCTAATACTCAATTAATCCAAAGAACTCTCTTGACTCCTTGAGATTTGTTGGCATTGGCCATTTCACATTGTTTGGACCTGGACTAATCCATAGCAAGCCCTTCTCTGGGGGATGACATGCCCCAAGTATGCCAACTTCCTCCCAAACTCATACTTCTTCATGTTTGCATACAACTTATTATCATTCAAACTTCCTAGCACCAAAGAAAAAGTTGGACATGGGTTTCTTGGTGAACCAAGATGTAATGGAAGAAAACAAGTACAAAATTCCTTAGATAAGCACTAAATATCTCATTAATTAGGGATTGGGTGAAGGTGGTTAAGGCATTTATGAGGCCAAATGGCATTACTTGATATTTATTGTGCCCTTCATGGGTTCTTAAAGCCGTCTTTGTGTGGACCCGGGTTTTAGGCCCATGGTGTTTTTGGACATTGAATGTCTTTAGAAAAAGTATGTGTATGCTTAAAACATTTAATTAAGTTGGTCATGTGGTTCCCTCTAGAGCCGTTTCTCTTGAAAGGGTTTTCCTAGGGTTCCTAGACTTTCTTCGGTTTGAGGTTCGGCCTTGTACTTGAGCAACTTTCTGTCTCTAATGGCTACTAGAGATATTCAGGGGGAGGAAAGTGTGGAGGAGAACGCAAGGAGCATAGGAGTAGATACGGTAGAATGGCTTGAGGAGGAAGAAAAGGCACAACTAGAGTTAGCAGTTGTGGCTAAGCTATGGACTTTAAGGAATATGAATGCGAATGCTTTAACTAATACGGTTGAGGTAAATTTCGTTGGGGATAAAGTAGTTTATTTCCAATTCCACCAAGACACTTTGATAGCCATGTTCTCTTCCTTGATGATCTTCAAGAGGTGTATAAACCATCGGACATGCCTTTGCACATGGTTCTGTATTGGGTGAGTGTATGTTTTATTCTTCAAGGGGCGTAATAATGAGTCAAATGCAAAAGCCATTGAGAATAAAATCTGAACCTTCGTTGAATTGAACCAGACAAATCTGATAGTGTAGGGATAGATAAATCGCTCCGAATACGAGTCAAAATTGATGTAACACAACCACTCAAAATAGGGGTGGAATTGAAGATGAGTAAGGGTTTAATGACGGTCCCGAATATGAAAAGCTACCAGTTTCTTAGAATGGAACAAGATGAGTTTGGATAGATTTTTACAAATTATTTTGAAAACTCATTCACTACTGCTAACCCCTCTCTTGATATGATGCAGCAAGTTTCTATTTATGTGGGTACATTTGTGACGAGTGAGATGAATTATGAGCTGTTGAGGTCTTATTCAAAAGAGGAAGTCTTTTGTGCTCTTCAAATGATGCAGCCTTATTGTGATGGAGATTTTCCATACAATGAAGAAGAGGAGTGAGGGGAAAAAGGGTATGGTGGTGATGGAACTTGATATGAGTAAGGCTTCTGATAGGGTAGAATGGGGCTTTCTTTGACACCTTCGCTTAATAATGGGGTTCGATGACAGGTGGATTAACTTGGCTATGCAATGTATGTCTACTATTTCATACTCCTTTATCATTAATGGGGAGTGTTATAGAGATGTAACCCCTTTGAGGGGTCTACACCAAGGCGACCCTTTGTCACCTTACCTCTTTATTATGGTCAGTGATGTTGTATCTAAAATATTATAGGGGTGTGCTAATGAGGGTAAAATTCATGGGGTGAGAGCAAGCCGTAAGGGACCGGAAATTTCTCATCTTTTTGCAGGATAAAAGTCTCCTCTTTGCTAGGGCCAACCGACAGGGTGGCTTATCAATAGTTGATATTCTCAACAAATACGAAATGGCATTTGGGCAGAAAATTAATCTTGATAAGTTGGAGGTTTCATTTAGTAGAGGGGTGGATACTAGGGGTGTGCAAAACCGAAAATCGGAAATTTTCCGATCCGGAAATTCGGATATCCGGATTTTTGGAACCAACAAAATTGATTCCGTATCCGTTCCGGAAAAACCGGAATTCCGGAAATTCGGATATCCGGAAAAACCGGATCGGAAATCCGGATATCCGGTTCCGAATTATATACTAGAATTTTCTCTAAAATTTACACATATATCCTTAAAAACCGGATCGGAAATCCGGGAACTTCGGAAAAATCCGGAAAACCGGAATTCCGGATTTTGTTTTCCTTAAAAATTTGGAATCCGATTTTTTAAAAATCCATTCCGTATCCGATCCGGTTTCCGGTTTAAAAAACCGGATATCCGATCCGGTTTTTCCGGTTTTCAAAAATCTTAATCGGAATTCCGATTTTTCGGAACGGAATCGGAAAATTTCGGACCGGAAATTCGGAACCGTAAAATCTTGCACACCCCTAGTGGATACTGATAAGCAAAATGAGTTGATAAATGTTCTGGACATGAGACGGTTTGAGCGGCATGATAAATATTTAGGCATCCCAACCATCATTGGGATGTCTAAAAAAAGTCATTTTTGAGGCATTGGTGGAGCGGGTTTGGAAGAAAATTCAAGGATGGAAGGAAAAGTTCTCGGGAGGCAAGGAGGTGCATTTGATGGCGGTAATCCAAGCTATACCTACTTATATAATGTTTAGGTGCATTAGAAGAGTTGGGAAGCCATGTGTGAACCTAGATGTGTAGGTGGAATGGAGTCTAGAGACTTAGTCGCTTTTAATGATCCCTTGTTCAGTCACCAAGTATGGACATTGTGGATAGGGAAGGAGCGAGCTCTATGTGTGACTTGGTGCTTAAATTGGGGAAGATAGAAAAGAAAGTCATGCATTTTGGTGTGTTCTTAGCTTGGAACATTTGGTATGAACGAAACTTAAAAAAAAAGTTTAGGATAAGTTTACCCCCAATGCCAATGTTTAAGAGAGAGTGAAAAGGTTTGTGGTAGAGTTTGGCTAGTATATAGATCGCATCCACTTGCTTAAGGTTATGAGAAGGTGTAAAAGCTCGAATGTGTGGCTAGCAGGGGTAGTCAAACTTAATGTAGATGCATCTTTGGTAGTTGATGGTTGGGTGGGTTTAGGGATGGTGGCGAGGAATAATGAAGGATAGGTGTTAATGGTTGTGAGGCGGCAGCGTCAAGCTAGTTGGTCTCCAATTGTGGTGAGGCAAAAGGTGTGTGGATGTGGCATTAAGGTTAGGAAAGTGTTTTGGCTATGAGAATGTTATTATTGAATTGATTGTTTAGAATTGGTCTATAAGCTTGTAAAAATTGTTGACTTTGCCTTTGAGCTTGATTTATGGACGGATTGGCAAGTTCAATCCAAGATAGTATCCTTTGGTGCATGTTGTTTGCGGATGATATTGTATTAGTCGATGAATCAAAAGAAGCACCGGAAAGCAAGGTGGAATTGTGCTGAAGAACGTTGTATTCACGGGGTTTTAAGTTGAGTAGAAGTAAGACGGAATATATAGAGTGTGTATTTAGTGGGACATGGAATAGGACGACAAGCTCAATTATTTTGGATGGAAAGAGTGTCCAATGTTTAGATTTCTTTCAGTATTTAGGATCCATTATCTAAAAGGATGATGAATTGGATAGAGATGTGGACCACAAGATTAAATCGGTTGGTTGAACCGGAAGGGAGCTTTTGGTTTTATATGTGATCGGGGTATGCCCAATAAATTGAAGGGAAAATTTTAACGCACAACCATTAGGCCAACATTGCTTTACGGGACAAAATGTCTACGTTGGATGTGTTGGCATACAAATAGGGACAAAATACGGAATGAAGTAATTAGGAGGAAGTTGGGGTTTGCTTCTATTGAAGATAAAATAAGGAAAAATCGGCTATGATGGTTTGGTCATATAAGACGGAGACCGAGTAACGTTTGGGGGGAGGTTAGAAGGGTGGCAACAAGAGGGAAGAAGGAGAGGTAGAGGAAGACCAAAGCAAACCTGGATGAGGGTATTTAGTGGAACTATTAGGGTGTTGGGCTTGAAGAACATTTAGTGTCACATAGGAAAGATTGGAGGAAGAAGATTTTTGTTGATGACTTTTGCGAGTCATATTGATTCATGTATAGCCCATCCCAAATTAATTTGGGACTAAGGCTTTGTTTTTGTTGTTCCCACCTCTAAGCTTGATTTGATATTGGGTGACATACTTGCTTCTAGTACTTGTTTTCAATCATTGGTGTGATCTCATGTTCTATGGGATGGAAATATGGTATCTCATAATCTTGCAAGAATGTTTCCTTTCGGAATCGAGCAAAATTTGGGAGGGGTGTTGTCTTCCGAAGGTTTCTCCTTATGCTGTGATGGACTCTTTATTGAATAATTAATAATATGCTGAATTTTCTCCTCAAGAAAAAAAGTGTGTGGAGAGTGTGTGTAGAAACTCAAGCAAAGAAGTTGCCATCATGCTCTTTTCGAGAGTTCATGAACCTGTATGTCTAGCCCGGAGACAAATTGACTTTATAGTTAGGTAGTGCAATACGTCATGGGATTTGGGGACGAGAGTAAGGGCTAAGTAGTGCACAAAGCTCATGGAACCTTTATGTCTAGCCCGGAGACGAATTGACTCTATAGTTAGGTTGTGCTATAAGTCATAGGATTTGTGGACGAGGGTAAGGGCTAAGTAGTGCACAAAGCAACCCCCCCTTACTTGATCTCAAATGCAGCTTTGCCATTACAATATCAAAAAACATTCATATTTTTGTATTTAAGAGTCTTAAGAGCACATAAGAATTTACTCAACAGGTTGAATAATGCACTCTTAACTCTAAGCATTAGGTGATCGATTTAGTTTAGTCAAATCCAAGGTACCTACATCTAGTTTATCCATAATTATTTAACTTTATGTGAAAACATGCAATATTTCTAATTTTTATCAAAAAAATGAAAAGGTGATATAAAACGTTCAACATGCATAAAAACTAACAAAACAACAAACAAGCATACAAACATGATTATAAAAGGATCCTTTATTAATTCCAAACCATTTTAGAAATAGACAAGCCATTATTAGTCCATAGCTATGTTACTTGGACTCTCCCATAAGTGTCCGACACTGGTACGTGTCCAAGTGTCGGACATGGCAATTTTTTGACAAAAATGCATGGTTACCCAAAAGGTGATCTCATATTAAAAAGGTGATCAAACTAATAAAACAAAAGCAAAACACATGCAGAGGAGTCATGGAGAAGTTGATGTCGTTGTTTGTAGCCTCATGTTGAATACCTTGTATGCGGTGATCAACACAACCTCTTGGTTACCCAAAGCTATCAAATCCCCAAAATTATGCAGAAAAAGGTTTGTTATTGTGAAAAGTGTTTGAGAATATTGAATGAAGGAAAGATTTGGGTGCGTGAGTGTGTGAGAAAAATTGAGGGTGAATGTTGATTGAATTCCTTGAACAAATGACCTCTATTTATAGTCGAACAAGACGATACCCGCGTGTGCATGCAAAATGAGGCTTCATGGCTTCTAAAAAATGTGGAAAGTCACGGAAAATATTAGAATATTATAGGAAATTATCAAACTATTTTTAGTGCATTTCGGCTCTCAGAAACTATCATTAGACCTTCGTAAAGTCATTTTAAGTTCATTGCCACTAATGCTTGCGACACCGCCTAACAATCTTCATGTCCAGTTCAGAATGCTCCGCCTCCAAATGGTTCAAACACGAAGTTTGGGTTGGTTCCGTTCACCCTTCTCGGACGTTGACATTTGGAAACCAATGAATAGATTAAATGAGAACAAAATGATATTATGCATTGAGGCCAATGTGATCAATAATACAGCTACCCTTCTCTTCGAGCTTTGAGGGGAAGGAATTCTCCCGAAGAGATTTTACTCTCGTACAAACAACTAAATGCCTTTCTTTTTCCTTACATTTTTGCTCCCTTATATTGGCTGTTACTAACAGAGTTCGCTCGAGATTTGTGCACATTCTTGAATCTTGTGCAGCATTTTTCTTCTTCTTCTTCTTCAACTATATCCTTCTTCTTCTTTTTCAGCAATTTTCTTTTTCTTCTTGTTTTTCTTCTTTCTCTTGTTCTTCTTCTTATTCTTCTTCTTATGCACATAAGTGACTCTGATAGGTGGTTATAGTGAATTCAGATGTTTATAGTGAACTCCTCACAGAACGCTACTGGATCAAGGTAATAAAACGAAAACTTTTAACTGTCTAAATTTATTTAGCTAAGAAGATTGTACCATTTTGTAATTGGGAAGCTCTCTTTCGTAGGACATCAAGAAGATATTATGTTGGCTAATGAAATCCGTAAAATATTACAAGGAAAGTTTCCAGAAAATATTGTGTTGTTAAAAGTTCCCTTGAACCTTGATGCAATCTCTTGAAGATTATATTTGTTATTTACCCAAGGCTAGCTAAGCAAGTTACATCCTTCCATTGAGATTTTATGGTTTTCCACAAAATAATTGAGAATTTTATTTATATAATACCTCTGAGGGATTTGGAACAATGCACAATGTTTTCAATTGTCAACAATTGTCTCAAAACAAGCTTGTGGCGAAGTAAAAATTGAGAGAAATCTTGTAATTTAGACATTGAGTTGTTGAAAAGGGTCAGTATCTGGGTAGCTTTTGTGATTTCAAGTGCAAAATTAACAGATTTTGTAATTGAGTTGTTGATAAGGGTCAGTAGTTGGGTAAGTTTTCTGATTTCAAGTGCAAAACTAACACACATGGGGTTAGGCGTGTGGTGGAATATTGAAATGTTTAGCCTCTAAGATTATAGGCGAACAGTTGAGTGTAATTTTATTTTTCAAACAGATTAATCAAGTTACTGGGGTAGGAGATCGCAGACTTAAGGTTGAGTTGAACCTCGTTAAATCTTATATGTAGCGTGCGTTTTATTGTTAAGTTTATTGTTTTCATCATTTCGCTGTGCTACCAAGGGCTGTTTAGCTGTTTCTTCAACAGAAAAAATTTTGAAGCACATTTTCATAAGTACTCAATTCAATTCCTTTATTGAGTGGCGCTTGTTCCTTCTTATCAATTGACTTAGCAAACGTATGGTCAGTAAAAAAACTGATTCTAGCATCTTAATAATCAATTTGAATATCTTCCATACTTGATCACATCCCCATCACTTTAAGGTACTATTACTGACTGTGTCCTTCCTTGTTTCTGAATTCAACCTGTTACTGTCAGGGTGTTGTGTCATATGGCCTTTCTGATGAGATCGTTGCGTACCTATAAAAAATAGAAAACGTAACAAAACCTCCTAAAAATGTAGTAGGGTAAGTCAGGTAAGATCCCACATAGAAGGTTCAATTAAATAATGGTCGCTTTGAACATCAATTAGTAGAGTTGATAATAAAAATAAATTAAGAAATCGATGTATAAATTATTAAAGTAAAAACTAAGAATAAAAGGCTCTAAAATGAAGTATCACCACTAGCATAATTAATGTAAAACCCAATCCCTACCCCAAATTAATAGATCAATTGGTGAAAAGGAAAGTTATGTCCTAAAAATACCTCAAACCTCTCCTGACATTAAACACGGTACCTTAATTTCCTAACAATCTATTCTGCGTACTTATTGTCCTTAATTGAAATAATCAAATCTGTCGAAACCTAACTCTCGTGGTGATAAAGACAATGGAATCATAACAATATTAATTATCCCTAATCTAGTATTGTTATAAACACAATTAATTAAGCAAGAACAATCGATAATCCAATTGGTGGTGAGAAATTAAGTCATACATTAATCGTAACTAGAGTTTAAGTTTACCCTAGATTAATAAACTACTCCCTCCGTTCCTTTTTGTTTGATACGTTTGGAATCTTGACACTATTTATAAGATGGAAGAATCTTTTAAATTACTTTCAATATACAAAACATTATACAGTAATGTAGGGTCTTGTTTGATTCGTTTCAATGAGCATTTTATTAATATCCAATTAATATAATTTTTTCATATATACTACAAAAATTATTTAAGGTCAAACAAGTGTATTGGCATATGTGCAAGTCAAAACGTATCAAACAAAAGGGAACGAAGGGAGTACTTAATAAGCATATTAAAAGATAGAAAAATAAAAGCAAAACATAAAACAAGAGAACAAAAAGTTACGAAAGAACTAGATAACTAAAGAATAAATTAACAATATTAGAGAAAAGCTATGTGCCTAAGTGGGGGAAGCCCCCATTTACGTCACAATGTAACCTGATATATATACTACCTCTGTATCGCAATGCTCCCAACTTTGAGTGCGATACCGGCCCCTAGAAAAAAATGAAAATAGATGGTTAGTATTTATAACGGTATGGATTAAGTGTTGGAGGGGGAGAGAAAGTGGGCCAACTTAAAACAATTAAGTATCACATATTTTGTAAATTAAGGAAAATGCCATTTCTTATAAAAAAAGCCAAAAAGATGATTTTTTTTCCCTCGCATCGATGTTCTGGTGGACCCGCTGGACACGTATACAAAAAATAGAAAAAGAAGCAAAGTTGCAAGTATTGTTTTACAACCCAAAATGGCAAAAGTGGCGAGTATTGAGATACAAAGGTAATATATAAAGTAGGCTTTTTTTTTTGAAGAGTTTTTAGAGCACCATGTAGAATTAGCTATTTTTTAGTAAAATAATTATGTATTATTATCCAATCTGATGAAAAAAAAGATAATTTTCATATATATGCCACATACAGATTTATTATAAAACGTTAATATCTCTAATTACGTGTAAGAAAAAATTATATCAATAAAAAGTACATGTCAAGACGAATCAAAAATCTTATATGTATATGTTCAGTTCAATGATGCATTTGGTCAAAATGTAGCAATTAAAAATAATAGAGGCAGATTCTTTAGTTAATCTCCGGAGAAAAAAAAACATTATAAAAGCCTGTGCATTGGGAGCGCCACGTAGAACTTTATCTGTTCTAAACCAATTATGTCCAAGATAATTAATTTCTTTTTGATTTCAATAAATTTTCATTCCACATAATTAAATTAAGGGAATCAAGTACAAGATCAAAATCCATCTACCATATTAGAAGTAGTTTGACCATGAGATAAATATGTTGAATTATTGTTGGCTGGGAATGTGTATAAAAAGATGATTATACAATTGTACTTTTGCGATAAATAATTATAGAAGCGATCAATTGATAATTTGGTACTAATTTCTCCTTAGCCCTTTGGGCGTTGATTTCTTTAGAGTGGCAAAGTCATAATACGGACTTACGGAGTACTATACCAATTCTAATTAGGTCCTAATTGCCAATTCTTAATTAATTTACCAAAGCAATTACTGCGTAGAATTTTGTGTTTAAATTTTACTCTGTAATTATGTTAGCTCACTGTTTCAAATTTCACCTTACACTGCACGTTTGTCCCCTTTATTGATGAGTTATCACGATATCATTTAGGTATGTAAGTATTAATCTTTTTACGTAGTACTTCGTTTTATATTTTGCAACACAAAGTTGTAATGTTCAAATTATATGTCCACTGATTTGGTGCTAAAATGTGAATATTTGATTTTGATATATATCATCATCGTTTGTTTTTACAAGTATATAAATCTGGATTATTATTTGATAGTGTAACGATTTTGCTCCTGTACTTCTAATGTTTAAGCCAAGCATATTGTTATCATTGAAAACATAATTGTATTGTAAGAATAGGTGGATAACATGCTTATTTCTTTGCCGAATGATTACAATTGTGAGGGTTACGATTATCGGGGGTTAATTAAAGAATAATTGAAGAGCATACAAAGCTTTGCATTAGATTTTATCTTTTCTAAATCAATCATGTTCAATTAACTTAATTCTTTTAGAATTTAACAATTGTTCGTTTGATTTTTAAATGAAATAAAAAATAGTTTCGAATCAAATAATCAACTTCATATCCATTGAAAACATTGAAAAATCAATTAAAATAATATAAGCCCTTAATTAGATAAAAAAAAACTACTATTTATTAAATATCGTTAGTTAATTTTTTTTTTTTTTTAACATGTAAAGCGCTGCGTTGGATTTTATCTTTTCTAAATCAATCATGTTCAGTTAAATTAATTCTTGTAGAATTTGAAAATTGCTCATTTGATTTTTAAATGAAATACAAAGTAGTTTCAAATCAAATAATCAACTTTTTTTTTGAAATAAATATTAATTCATTAATTAAGGAGTCATACGGCATCTACAATAGAGATCAAAATTGACAAATACAAAATAATCTTAATCGAATAATATCCAAATTGAATAAAACTGCAATCGTTGTATATAAGATTTGACAATAATGAATACCCTCTTCCACATCGCTGTTCTATACAACCTTTAACGAGGGGTCTTTCGATATGTTGTAGTTTTGAATCTAAGTAAAATTTGACCTGATTGATTATAGACGTAGAATCGACATCTGTTGCAACCCCATACAAATCTTCATTAACAAATTAAAACATTCACCAAAAATAAACCCCCGACTCCAAACTCTCACAAGGAGAGAGATATAACCCAAGATATGGGTAGGTAAAACCCAATATATGGGTAGTAAGACTCCCTACTAGGGAAATAATGAAGATTTACTATTGACATAAACAAAAAACTACTGCAGGAAGGAAAAAGAGGGGCTTACCATCGGCCGAAAAAGCTGGTGGTAGCTCTTAGATTTGAAAAGGTAGGGTTTTTAGAGAATGGGAGAAAAAGGAAAGTGGAGATGGGAGAGGAGAGAGCAAACTAGGGTTTTTTCAAATTGCTTGTGCTTTGCCAATAATCAACTTTATCTTCATTGAGAACTTTGGAAAACCAATGAAAATAATATTAGCTCTTAATTAAAAAGAATTACTATTTATTAAATAACATTAATAATTTTTTAAAATAAATCTAGTGTATTTACAATTGGTATTACATGGACGCGGGTCCATATAGATAATTGTGCACCCCCATTCAGAGACTTAATGTTCAACTATGTGCGCATAATGTTCATCGCAGTAAACAAAATATTCATCTTATAAAAATGAATATTAAACAACTACTATCAATGTTTATCTGGTTTTAAATTAATATTTCACTTGTTTAATTTGAATTTAATTGAAAAAGATGCTACATATGATAGATATCACTAGTAATTTAATAACACAAATTAATAATTATTGTTATTCATTTTATTTTGACTTCTGTTATATTCATTTACTTCCATATTCTAAATATTCATTTTTCAAAAGCAGAATATTCTCTTTTCAAGTTCACCAAATAAGCTTGACTTTTTATACCAAGTATTTGACTATAAATATTCATTTTTTAACAATAGGGTGTTCATTTTGGCACCCTAAATATGCATTTTTTTTATTATTGCTTGTCATATCAATTTCTTAAGTTTTTGAATATTTAATTTTAAACTCTAAATATTAACTAATTTTGTCGAAACTTATAATTCAGTTTTAGACCTCAAATTCTTCTTCTCTTACTAAGGTATGTTAATTTGTTGAAACTATATACTCATCTTTCAAAAGTATGATACTCCTTTAATTTTGAAAGTATAATGTGCTTTTAAACGTAAATATTAATTTCTTAAAAATATGATGTTCATTCAGTTCTAACGTTCATTTCTTAAAAGTATAATTTTCATTCGTTCTTAATGTTCATATCTTTAAAGTATAATGTTCATTTTGAAATCCTAAATATTCATTTAGTTAGAAGAGGGTGCATATAACTCTATATGCACTCGGATCCGTCTAATAATTTGTTGTGTATCTATATGCTTAGCTTAATGGGATTTAATTATAAATCCAACATCTCATATTGATCAAAACTTATGTCAAACAAAATCAAGTAGGAGTCTTAGGTAGGTTGCTGTTTGTCCTGTGATGCCCATTTTTGTCCTGGATTGCCGCAATGGGCCTGCGGTCTAGGCTGTCTCCTCTTAGTGCACGAGAAAGTAAATGTGACTCTAATGGCTATATTGCTCCGTGTTCGACTCATATGATCAACATTTACACCTCATCAGAGATTATTTTCCGCCAATTTTCTAGAAAACACACACGAATTTACTCGAAAAGAGTAATATCAAAGCATAAAAAATTAGCCCAAGAAGGATAATATGGAGAAATTATTTCAAATAGCACATAATAAAATCATAAAATGTGAATATTATTGTATTATCATGTACAATACTGTACCTGGTACATGCCTCTCCAATGAAGGCCACTTGTTGGTATCATTACTATTGGACATTTGCAATGATTCAGGCACCTATAAGGGTTTTTGTTTTGGTTTTCAATTTTTCACTCATTTGATCCTTCTCCGCCCTTGTCTCAAAAGGAACTATCTTTCTCGTACTTTGTTTTGCTAGATATTGTGACATCCTTGGTAGCTGTTCTCAGTAGGACTGTGCTTAACTTTAATTCTACAAATTATTTGTTGTATTGCAGCTGTGGCAAATTCATGTTGCTGAGCAAATGATCATAGATGATGTGGAGGCTAACCCTGACAAATATAAAGGACAGAAATTGTCAGAGCTGGCTGATGATGAGGAGTTTGATGAGCATCATAGTGTGGAATACACCAAAACTTATTACAAAAAATCACTGCTACCAACAACAATATTGGTAAGTATACTCTATCTTGTGTGGATCTTAGTTTTGCTTCATCATCAAGCATAATATTGTTTTGACATTTCCAGCAGTACTGATTATCTTATTGGTTGGCAGAAAACAAGTGTCAAGGAACTTGATTTGGAGTCAGCTTTTGCTGAGCGTCAGGTTGATCACCTACTCTCTTTACAAATCCCCCCCCCCCCCCCCAACACACACACACAAAATATATAAAAAAGTGTTGTAACTTGTGAATATGAATCAGGACCCTTGATAGTAGACACTGAAATGAGCCACCATAACAGAAGAAATAAAAATGAAAGAAAGACTATAAAAGACAGCTGAGCACAAACTGAAGTGAAAAGAAAAGGAAATTTAGTTAATCAACACTATACTATTCAGTGGTCTGCTTATACATATGTTGCTTCTATTCAGTTCCACAATAAAATTCAAAAGGAGGCAGAAGAAAGAGGGGAGGATTACAAAATTGACAAGCTAAGACGAAATATAGAGATGGATGAGTATGATTTCATTCATTGGCGTCGATCAGTTGAGGAAAGAGAAGCTTTGGTGCGAGATATAAGCTGGTATCTTCACTACTTGTTTGTGCACTACTGCATTGTTGCATATGTGTGTGTGTTTTTGTAAAATATTTTCTTGTAAATTTTGGTTGTGAATTGTTTGTTCCCCAATATGGAGACCGCGCACCCATACACCTGTTTTTGTCCGCATAAAACATCAAGCATATTTTATAAAACATTAAGCTATTACAATGCAATAAGGTTTCTTTACAGAACAGTAATTACTACAAAGCAATAAATTTGTAGAACATACTAAATATCTATGTAATAATGTTGTAGCCAAAATATGAAACAAATTCAAGATATATACACCTGTTTCTCGCCGATAAAAACATCAACTTATTTTTATAAAACATTTCTCTAGTCTATATATAACAAAGTATACAACCAGTAAATTTTATATGACGTGAAGTGCTATAACATAAAACATTCCTCATATCATAAAACATGTCGTAATTTATAATAAAACATATAGAATATACTCCCTCCGTTTTTTTAGTTGCAACAATTCACTTTTCACACTTGCCGAGGCACATTTTCAACAATTTATAACTCTAATTATATATTTGTATAAATTATAAGAACTATATATTAATAAAGTGCACACTAAGACGAACCAAACGAGATCCATATTGACTATATTACTCTTTATATGCACATACTTACATGTAACAAGCTATGGAAAACTCACAAATCAACAATAATACAATAGAAAACAAATAAAGGACCTTTTCAAGAAAAAATTATAACACGATAAACTTAAAAGTAAGACTACATTTTCAATTGTAGTATAGAACATTTATTACAAATACAAAACAACCATGCAATTTATATAACATAAGATGAGTTTCACATAACATGAGAATGACATAAAATATTACCCGTAGAACATGCTATTTCAAATGGTAGAAGATAAGGTCTATATTATAAAACAATGAATAATATATTCATGTATGTCATAAAACATGAATAATATATTCATTTGTGTCATAAAAAATGCTTTTTAGATCGAAAAATATACGAATTATTATGATAAAACTAACTTTTAACGAAACAAACTATATTGATATATAGAACATTTCTACTCCCTCCGTTTTTTTTAATTGCTACATTTGTTTTTTCCATCTCCTTAGCCATAACTTAAAACGTTTATAGTTCGAGCTACAAGCTTGTAAAATTATAAAAATGTGGTTGGATTATATTATCACGACGCCAATTCATCAATGTAGCGGTCTTACTAGACATGAACAACCTTTGAAGCCTTGGTTTTAGTGGGAAGTACCTCAAAATCTTTGCTGAAATCTTGTTACCACATTTTCCAACCTTTATCTCTCCTCTTCGATTGTCTTCTTTCCATCTCGATATACTTTGCAACTTTGAGCATCTTCATCTTCCTTCCAATATAGCATGCAATGATTTGGACATGCATCGATTTTCTTATAAGACAAACTAAGGTTTCGAATTACCTTCTTTGCCTCATAATAAGAATTTGGCAAACAAGACCGTGAGGGAAGTACTTCATTAGTTAAATAATCCAACATGAAACTAAGGGTCTGTTTACCCCTAAAAATAACTGAACTAAAGTGATTGGAGCTAAACTAAATTGAATTGAACTGAAAATAGCTGAAATGAATTAGGAGCACAGAAAATAGCTGAAATTAGGAGCGAAGCTAAACTGAACAGAGCTGAATTGACTGATTGGAACTCGCCTGTACTGAAATAAGGTGAAGTATATAGGCCCTAAAAGATTCATTAGTCTAACTCCCAAGACTCTTAAAAGTGCAACAATTTCACCAATGCCGACAATTTCGAGCACCTTGAACCTTCATATACCGGTTGCTCATTATCTTCAAGCAACTTATAGAAAACTTTTGCATCATCGTTTGGCTCATCCTCTTCCATTTGACTAGCATTAGGAAACAAATCATGCAACATTGTCCAATGTCATCATCATCAACATTATCCTCCTTCCCAATATAAACATTATCATCTTTATCCTTTTCAAGATCCACATCCACCAAATATTCCCCATGAAAATACCTAGTGGTATAACCTTTGTCCATCCCATATATAATTAAATGACTGCCAACTGTCTTCCTATCATGATGGGAAACATTCTTACATCGATCCCATGGACATGCAATGAGTTCTGATTTTCCAACTTTGGAAAAGGCGTAATCTAAAAATCCAGTAAATCTGTCTATATATTCTTTGCTTTATCTATCATTAGCTTACATCCATTCTCGACCTTTTTCTTTATCCTTCCGAATACGGACATTAGTCACTATATCATTAACAAATAAACAGATTCAATAGATTAACAAGGGCTTCATAAACTGAAACTTTTATAACAGATTTAGTTCACACAATCTGAATCAGCGTACTAACACGACTGAAAGTATACATTCTTATTCAGTATTGTTGACTTGCTTCAAATAGAGTATAAACTCAGATTCCTATTTCATAGGTATTGATTGCTCATAGTCTCATACTTAAATACTTCAGAACTGAATATCAAAACTGCAGAAGCGATTACGAACATATTAACATGTACTACAGAATACGTTTATAAAATCACTTAGGCAGTTCCTTAAAATGCATTACAATATACATCATCTAAAAACTAAAGAAAAACACAGGACTACAGGACGTCAACCACAATACAAATTGATGAACTGACTAGTGACCACTAGGAACACTTCACACACTTCACAAAAGAAAACTGAAGCTGAACCTAAAGATTGAGGCTTATAAAGAACAAAAGAAACAGCATTACTTGTTTACATCATAATATCTATAAAAAAGAGGCCATTAAAACTTTCCTTTAACAATCTTTGCTGTCCAGTTATCTAAAATAAGAAAAACATGTTAGTTTAATGATTAAAGCTTCACAATGTAAGTTGAATTTTAGTGGAACAAAGAGATAAATGAAACAAGATAATTTCTTTAATTCTTCCGAAAGCTCCACAATTGAGTTTTAATCAATCATAACCTTACCAAAACAACCAATTTAATGATTAACATTATTCAAATATGCGACAAAACATGCTATAACAACCTCTAACATTGAAAGAGTAAAGACTTATAATGAAATATATATAATCAGTTGCATCTATGTCTACTATCCAAGTACAACTCATAGCAGGAGCTATACCATAGCCGCAAAACTAGTGAATGCAACAGCAGATTCAGATTCACTGAAGACTTAGCCAGTTGGCCTTCAAGACCTAACAAAAATTCAGAGCATCATTATGCTTGAACCACAGCTCCACAGCATTAGCAGCAGCTTTTAAAGAACTTATAGAATTCTTAGACAAAGCTCTGCTATTATTGCGAGTAGTATACCATTCTGTATAGCCGATGCGCTCACTCAATAGTATGATGACCTTTATAATGATCACATATTCAATCAAATAGTTAGGCTTGGGTTTAGTAGTTTTTAGAACTAGAACCTAAATTTCTTGCCATTTATCAGTTTGACTCGCCAAACATGTTTTGTGATAGTAGTGTTTAAGACGTTACATAAACCAATCAAGACCTGCATGAGTTTCTCTTCGTTTTCAATATCAAATAGTCCTCTATTCACAGTTGCATCAAACACTTCCTAATACATTCCAAAGTCTTCGCAACTTATTATATGTAGTAATAGGCATCAATACAGCAATGATTTGAGGTTTCGGCTAAAGAATTTGGTGCACTAGCAGTAGTTTCAGGTTGAAACGAAGAGCTGTGCAGAACTTCAATAAAAGCACAATGAATTCGCAAGAAAAAATCATAGAGTGCATTGTTTAGGTTCATGGAAATGATTGAATTATGTTATTCAAACAAAAAGGAATTGAATTAAGTCGAAATAGCATTTGTAGAGGATTTCGATCAAAGAGGATTCAAAATCAGTTTAAGAAGTATTTGCAGAAGAAATCAATTGAAAAGAAATAAAAACCAAACAAAGAAGTATTTGCAGAGGAATGTAATCAAAGAGAAATTGAAATCAACAAATTTGCAGAAAAATTCATTCAAAACAAAATCATGATCAATCAAATATGTATTTGCAGGAAAAATTCAATTAGTGATGAATGAAACTAATGAAGTACAAACTTGTAAGTAAAATTGCAGAAGTTTCAGTTTAAGAGGAATATATTAGGTATATGAAATTGATTGAATAAAATTTCGATCAAAAAAATGCATTTGAATAGTCAAACAAGTAAGAATTTATACCAGAAAATGCGACATTAACATGTAATCAATCTAGCAAAATTTCTAGAAAATAACTTGTAATAACACAATTCAAATTTTCAACCAAAAAATCTTCAACATAAACTAAATTCAAAATTTTTTC
>PYUH01000051.1:1826956-1837720 GCA_016808085.1 Suaeda aralocaspica | reverse complement strand
TTTTTCCAAGACCTTTTGCATCTAGATGAATTTCAGCATCCAATACCCAAGACAAATAATTCTTTCCAGTAATATCAAGAGCCGCAAATTCAAGTTTTGCTAAGTTTGACATGATACACTATATACGAAAATGTACACAAATTAGGAACTAATAGGTACTATAAATAAATACAAAAGTGTTGAAGAGAAATCAAGTCAATCTCATACGATATTCCAGTAATTATTACTCTAGACTCTAGATTTTCGATAGGTAAAAATTACCATTATTCTATAAAAAGAGATACTAACAAATAAAACCTAAACTGAAAAATACTAAAACCATTGGAAGTGACTCAACAAACCGAGCTGAGAAACACATAAAGAACGAATAATATAACATAAAGGATGAACAGTGAACAATGTATGATATTAACTTCTGTGTATATATCTCTGTGAAGTAGTGAATTTGTAAACAATCATTATACGTATACCGGCCTTGTTAATTGGTGTCACGAATTACTGATGTTATATTTTACTTTCTTAGAGAGGGTGTATAACATTCATACGTAAATAATAGACTCAGTTTATAATAGTAAAATATAACATCAGTAACAACAGTAAAATGTAAAATCAGGTTTTTTTTTTTATTATATATATCAGTAACAACATATCAGTCGAAATAGCATTTGTAGAGGATTTCGATCAAAGAGGATTCAAAATCAGTTTAAGAAGTATTTGCAGAAGAAATCAATTGAAAAGAAATAAAAACCAAACAAAGAAGTATTTGCAGAGGAATGTAATCAAAGAGAAATTGAAATCAACAAATTTGCAGAAAAATTCATTCAAAACAAAATCATGATCAATCAAATATGTATTTGCAGGAAAAATTCAATCAGTGATGAATGAAACTAATGAAGTACAAACTTGTAAGTAAAATTGCAGAAGTTTCAGTTTAAGAGGAATATATTAGGTATATGAAATTGATTGAATAAAATTTCGATCAAAAAAATGCATTTGAATAGTCAAACAAGTAAGAATTTATACCAGAAAATGCGACATTAACATGTAATCAATCTAGCAAAATTTCTAGAAAATAACTTGTAATAACACAATTCAAATTTTCAACCAAAAAATCTTCAACATAAACTAAATTCAAAATTTTTTCGAAAAAACTCATAAAACTAACAAAAAAGATTCAAAATATATCGATCACAAACAAAAAGAGCATCTAACAAATCAAAGCATTCAAACGAAGTCAAATTAAATGAAAAAAATTCAGAATTTGAACAATTAATCCAAAAAACTCACAATTAAGTTATCTTCCTTTAGTCTTCACTGGTGCGTGAGTTGAATAGAAAATTTTGCCTTAAATTTAACCTTAAAACAACCCAAAAAAAAAAAGGAAAAATTAAAAATAAAAATATCACTGCATCAAAGTCAATCGGTGAAAATCACGTATTCTGAATCAAGAATGAGTGAGTAATAGAAATTCATGAAATTAATGCATGCCTGGATGAAGAAATCGTGAAATTAGGTGAGCAAAATATGAGTTTTTGAGGTAAAAAACAGGAAGAATTCCCCCAGAAAAAGAAAATGAAAGAACGAAAGAAAGGAATGTGAGCAAAATGAGAATAAAAATGAATGTTTGGGGATTTGGGCTTTGCTGGCTCAATGTTGGTTTTGTTATGTGATACGAATGTCAACAAGCAAAACTTCGATGGTTTGATAGAAGGTGCAAAGCAAGATGCAACCATGGGAGAACTAGTGGCTTATGGAGACACGAGACTCTTGGGGTTGGCTAAGGCAAATTTTTACGTGTGCATGGTGACATGCACAAGTTTCCTCACGTAAAAATCAAGCAATTTCCTCACGTAAAAATCAAGCAAGAATAACTAGTAGTTTAGGAATGTTGAGCTATATGGGTTTTCTTTCCACTTCACTTGATAGGGTTTTCCCATATGGTGTTTTGTGATTTTCTTAATAAGTCTATAGGTCATGGTTGATGGAATCAAGCATGGGGAACACGAAAATGGAGGTTTCTTGGAAAAAAGATCGAAGCTCGAAAGGTTTCTTGAAGTTCTTGAAAATGGAAGTCCATCAAAAATCAAGAAAAATAAGCATGGAATATGGCGGGTTGTATTACGGGATTTTGGAGAGATTTGGGCAACGTTGTTAGCCGTGTTTTCCGTGTTGTTTGACTTAGTCAACTTTAGTTAGTTTGTTGATAATATTGTCCTTAGATTTGTTTCTCAAAATATCTAAGATTTAGGGTAGAAAATCAGATTTCAAGCCTTGGTGCGCAAGACTTGTTATTCGGATTTGAGTAGATTTTGTTTTCCTAATTTTAGTTTGTTTGTGCCTTAATTCTAGGGTAGTTAGGATTTGTTTTAGGATATTCACATATTGGGTGACATGTTTAGCTATAAATAGGATGTAAAATACCTCAAGAAAAACAGATTAGATTGATTAAAAACAAAATTGTTTTCGTTTTCATTGTTTTGCGTCAAAACAAATTTTTNTTAAAAACAAATTGTTTTTCTTTTCATTGTTTTGCGTCAAAACAAATTTTGTGAGGATTTCTTGTGAGAAATTCGACGAGTGAGTGGTGCTATTGAGCTTTATCTCACGTGAGGATAGTTTTAGGATTTGAGGGTGCTTTGCTTTAATCAAATTCTAATAATTATTCACCCTAGGACTTCGAATTTGTGGTGCGTCGCTTTATCAAATTTGTGTTCTAGTTTATCTTGTGTGAGTGGCGTTTGTTTATAACAAAATTCACATCATTATGCTTGTCTTTTTGCATAACTGGTACTATTATATTTAGGTGTTTTAATGACAGCATTTAGTGCCCATTGTAAAAAATTGACATTTTGACGGTGGGATTTAGTGTCCGATGTAAAAAATGGTCATTGTAAAATATTGGCATCTTAATGACGAGATTTATTGCCCGTCGTAGATAGGTCGTCGACGCCGCAAATGACTTAATTTCTAGTAGTGTAGTAGTATAAGTAATGCAGAGTGAACAAGGGAGAGGGCATTTAGAGATTTGTATAGTGCAACTTGGAGAGTAGTGGCCTCAAGTCATTTGTTTGTAATAATTCCACAACCTTTCTATCAATTAAAAGACCCTAATTACTACTAAATTCGTTGATTATCTTCTACCACTGTAGATCGTTACATGATGGTCAGTATTAGCAAATTAAAGCAACAACATTTAATTTATTTTTTTGACAATAGAGAAGGGGATTGCAAAAAACTTGTTTTGTTTGCTTGAATAAGTTTTCACATGAAACCAAGAAGAGAAGACATGGGTGAGTAAAAATATATGAGTTTGGGCCTTTTTTAAGATTTTAGTAGAATTATCTTTATAAATTATAAGGGGTTAGGTTTTCATACTTAAGTTTTGAAGCCAGATAAAAAGCAATAAACATATCTAAATATAATATTAAATCATATTTTTGGAACGTTAGTGTGATCTCAATAAGTATTTACAAAATGTAACTCAAAGTATAATACTATTATTTTGAAAACAAATATAAATTAATTGCATTATAAAAGACTATAAAAAATTACTATATGAGTATATTAACAATGAAAAATAATTATAAATTCCATAAAAAACTATAATTGCCCTCTTGACCAATTTACTCATTCTAATTAGAGTGTCTCACACATATCCAAGTACTTCTATCGACCTTTCTACCTATCAACTTATAAATAAATTACGTCGAAACAGAAAGAGAGACAAATTCTCAAAAATTAGAAAGACTCGGTAATTTTGACTCCATCCTATAAAATAAAAAATAGTTTCAATAGTTTTAAGTAGGATAAACTATACAATGCATAATTCAAGAAATGTTTAATTTGCACCAAATTTTACCTTTTTCTTTATCTATTACTTTGTTATTTTATGGAAACAATTATAAGTGGGGAAGAGAATGCTATTAGGTTGGGATTCATTCGAAAGTAATCACCTACTAAAAATAGAAGAAACATCACCCTATGCTTGAATAATCATAGCCAAGAAACAACATTAGAATGTCTAAAGTGTACACCCCTCACTAATCTAGTGGGTACACACAATCGTGTACCAATAGTATTAGGATGAATAGTTAAGAAGGATAGTTTCATCACTTGAATAGTATCAACCTACTAAAAACCTATTGTTTATCATTTGTTCCCAAAATTTTATTTGCTATAAATTATTGGAATGTTAGAAATTTTCTTTTCAATTTTGACGACAAGCAATATTCATATTCATTTTACCAATACATGTTCCAAATTTTACCATACATGTCCTAAAATTAACTTCCTTTACTCAAAATAATTTCATATAAAATAAAGTCATTGTTAAATTATAAAATTATAACTTAAAATAAAATATTTGTATTATCTTATTTACAAAGTTTTGACAAAAACATGCGCATATCATAATTGAAAATTCTTCGTTGGCCGTTTGAGAAACGGCCACCAAAATCTATATATGTTAACTATTTAATTATATTATTAATAGAGCTCACATAGTAATATTATTCCTTTTGCAATCATTATAGATAATAAAAAACGCTTTCATGATTTTTTTAATATTTTTTAAAAAATTATTTCTAATTATTATCTATTTTTACAATCTCATTATGGAATTATTGTGAAAAAAAAAATATAAAAAAATATTTTTTTTGCTATAATTTATATTTTTGAAAAAATAATGTAATTTTTTAAATGCCCCTTTAATTACTTTGACTAAAATAGTTGAAATATAATTATGTATTTGAAACGGCCACCCAAGTATTCCCCATATCATAATATATAATTAAGTTGTAAAAGGTCACAACTCACAAGTCACATATAGAAGTTTAATACAAATAATAGTTTTATAATGGGATTCGAAAATTGATGAATATTGAATTGAGCTCGATCGTAAATTACCTATCTGCTAACTTCGAACATAGCACCATACGAGCCCTTTGCCTGAAATTTTCATATCCTTAATCCATAGATTATCATCCCCACTCTTGAACAATTCTATGGGTCTTGGTCATGAATCCATTGTTCTTGCAGTATCTCATTATAAAATTATATATTGTGATTAGTATCTCTGATCATGAATATACATAAAAGATTAAATGCCCCGTCCTTTTATAAAAATTGAAGATATTAATGTATGAATATAAACCCATCATTTATCTTAAAATGATTTTGAAAAACATCAACTAGAAACTCACAATCCAAAATAAAATAAAATTATTGGTAGAAAAGTTGATACCTTGACAAATAAAATTCAAGATTGGTTGGATGAAAATTGGTGAGGAAAAAAAATAGGTGTTATCATAATAAAGAACAACTAAAGGTTGAGGAAGCATACTTTAAGCAATAAAAGCCTCTCTATTGGATATAACTTAGTGTAATTGTTTGTATTGTTTACAACTTTTTTTGATTAATAATTCCAAATTAGGGTTGTGGTTTTAATTTTATGTATTTTTCAGAATTGGATAAAATGTTCCTCTAATTATGTACAAGATTTTCAAAAAAACACAACGTAAGGTGATTGAAGTTAATCAAGAAATTATAGAATTGATGTATGAGTGGTGTATATGAATGATGTGAAATGATGGAGATCTTGAAGGAATTAACAAGCCTTGATTAGTTGAATTTGTATATGAATGGTGTGAAAAGATGAACCGAAAATGGGGGAACAGGTATACATTAAAAAGGAGCAAGGCTCCAATGATTTCTACGTGGATGGTTTTTGCTCAGTCAAGGAGAAGTAAATGAAAGCTAATAGTATGAAGGTAAGAAAAAAATAAGGGACTCGGGGTTGCAACTTATAAGAGTAAAGACATTGATGTTGGAGAAGGAGTTCCAATAGAGAATCTTAACCTTTGGAGTACAAAACAACACTCACTACTCATGCCTAACACAAAGCACTACAACACTGCTCACTTAAAATGATGTGAATTTTTAGGGTATAAACTGAATTTTGCACTCTCTCACATTCACATTGATATTAGGGTTCGTTAATAGGAAAGTTTTTATGTAACTTTGGGTGGAACGAATGGAATAATGGATGGAAGTGATTACGTACATGTGGTATGGAATGATCTACAGCTTCTTAGCCGAAGCCTCAAACAGGAGTCAAGCATTTAGCCTAAAACTAATGTTTAGGTCTAGCAAACCAATGGCCTCAACAAAAATCGTTAATTTTGTCACAAACAAAAACTCTTTCAATTATATTAATGAATACACATGCTATTTATATAACTATGATTGAAACAATCTCCCTAATTATAGTATTCATTAACCATTAATCTAGAGCTCTAAACTATATCCTATCCAAAATATGATAAAAAGTTGGAAATCTAGTTAGTAAAACAAAAACGATATTAAACAATTAAATTTGATGAAAATATCTAATTTCCGACTCTACACAATATCACAGATTTTATTTGATTCTTCTCATATTTTTCCTTCAAAGTAGGTTGGGTAGGCTTTCCAACACATATTCACACGTCTCCGAACTCCAAGCCATTGATCTCTGAAAAATTGTGAAAACTAGTCAAACTGCTGGACCCGAAGACTAGAATTTTTCAACACAATGCTGAAGATTGAATCTTATAATTAAGAAACCTCCAACAATGTGTTTCCCTAAGTGGAAAATACCTAAATCGCGTTAATCATGTGTAGCTTTTGGATTAACGAAATTCAACCTCATGATCAATAGACGAGAGCAATGAAAACGAAGCTATGCAATACACATCATAAGATTTAGCTGAAATAAGAATAAGTTGGGCCGGGTTGGTTTATAAGAACTCCTAACCCACTCGTCTTAACCATCTCTACTACGGAGTATATCAATAAAAAAATTATAAAATTAAACTTTAGAAATATTAAGAGACATTAAAGAATAAAGGCGTTAAACTTTTATGAAGAAAGCAACATTTCACACAAGCTTGTGTAATATTCCATTCTGAAAATCTGGGATGTTACAGAAGTTATGGCTAGTTCAAACTGATTACAAGAAGCAAAGAATGTAAAAGAAGATATAATCTAGTGTTCTGTTTTTCTATTCTTTGATTTAACAATGCTGTATTGTGACATATGCTCTGTTTGAAGGGTTTTTAACATTCAGTGAATCAAAATATAGAGAAAACTAAACCTCTTGAAATTGGTTGTCTTTGAATTTGAATTATTTGTCGCAGCCGCAAAGCTGTTGGTCTACCACTACTAGAACCAGGGAGATATGTTGATCCCAGCATTGTTGACAAGGGTGAATATGACCCTTCAAACCCCTTGTATCGCTATGACTATTGGGGAGAGCCAAAGAATTCAGAGAAAAGCAAGCAAGAACGGTTGACAGATGCGCATAACAGATCTATTGTGGGAAAGGGGAATGTTTGGTATGAAATGTCATATGAAGATGCGATTGAGGAAATGAAGCACATGCAAGCACAACCAAAGGACACTCATAATGACTTGGAAGAACAAGGATTAGACGAGGATGATGACTATGACAGTGATGATGACTTTGACTACAGCATTTTAAGTGACTCCAGTGTTGAGTATGTTAGCCAGCCTCATGTGAATGGGACAGAATCATCTACGATATCAGATGAAGGTATGTTCAAAGAATAGATAGATTCCAATGGCTCAATCGAAACAATTAAATTTGTACAGTAAATTAATTTTGTAGGAAAGTGGGAAATATAGACAACACTTCCTCAGTTTCTAAGGGGTTTGATAGTTAGAAGTATCTACTGTGGTATTTATGTATTTGGCTCCTGTATTTTAATCAATGTATCTCAATCTTATGGTTGACGAGATTTGCATAAATAGAAAGCGAATGAATGTCTACGGCATAGTTTTGCTTCAAGTTTGGTAATCTCTAATTTTGAATTGGCGTGCGAAGTTCTTTGTTTGGAAGTGTAAAGATTGAATTTCATAACAGTGTCGATTCTAAACGTGGTAGGTGTTATATCCTTACAAACAATTACAGGATTATATGATTCTAATTACAAAGATCAAACAATAATGCTACAGACAATACTTTTGCTGATTGACCCGGCGTTGTGCTACGGCGTCCACGCCAGCAGGTGATGGAGACGGCGTTGTCTTAAGAGAACCTGGCTTTCTAAGGACCCTTGGCGAGCAGAGATTCCACGCCTTGTATACATGCACAAAGGAATAAATCCTTGTTGGATTTATCCCCCTCCGATGCTTAAGTAAGTAAATGTATGAAGAATGTAGAGAGAGAGAGATTTAGAGAGAGGTTGAGCACAATAAATGCTTGTAATAAATGTGTATTCTGTGTCCTTTGTTCAAGATTTTCATGAGTATTTATACTAGTGAGAATTCACTGTTTAGTTCTTTGTACAGTAGAGTACTATTCTCCTCTTCCTTTTGGTGGAGAGGGAGAGGAGGATAACCCGGCGTGTTATGGGGGTTCCTCTCTCCCACTTGGCTTTCTGCCTTACAATATGTGTTAATAAGAGGACACGTGTCATTCATCCGTTGCCCCATAACTGTCACATGGATTAAGGTTAAGCTTTAATCTGAACTGTTGGATGAGCATATAACATTTGCCCCTCATCAAATCGTTGAATTTGAATAGATGATTACCATCTAATTAATGAAACGATTTGATGATTATAAATAATTAATGAAGAGCTCAATTGATTACAGAACAGTTTTCGAGGGAAAGAAAAGGGGACGTACGGGTGTACTTTCTTTTAGAGCTGGTCGGGATTACCCCTGCCTTTTCAACTTCAAAGGGGAAAAGTCCTTTCTGCCCCTTGTTTTTTTTTGTTTTAACCGTCTATAAATACTTACCCCCGTTAATTCTCCCCCTTATTTGTTCTTATTCTTACTGATCTTTCCATTGTTCTCTCTGAAAATAGTGAGTTTCTTCGTGCTTTTTGGTGAGTTGCAGTGTGAGTTTTTGCTATTTTTTCGTGTGAAAGTAACTTGCGTTTAATTAATTCCTCTTGCGGTAATCAGTTCGTCGATTCCTTCAAGCATTTTCTCAGGTATTAATCCCTTCTTACTTTGTGTTTTTGTTCTTCCTTTCTTTTCTGTTATGGCTTCTGCTTCCTCCTCTAATGGGGTATATCTTCATCCCCTGATCAAAACAAGGGTTTTGCGGGATGAAGAGAACCCTATTTCACCGGGGTTCATAGGGGCGAGAGCCATGCATCTCGCCTCCTCCTCTCCTGATAGCTCGCCACCTCTGACTTTGCAGAATCTCACACCATTTAACTCTTGTGTGCAGAATTCTATGGTTAGAACAAAACTTTGTGCAAGAAGAGTTCGCACAATGGTGGTTTTCCTCTTCTTCTTCTGAAAAGGCCCCTTCCCCAAGGCGAGATCCTTCAGAGGATACTGAGGTTTTATTCGCCGATCCCCCTGGCGAGGTCCAAGGGAAAGGTGGCGAGCAGCAGGAGGTAGAGGTCCAATCCTTTTTCCCTAAGAACGATCCAAGTGGCATCCCTGTTAGTAATTCTTGGGTCAAACAATTAGGGGAGGACCGTGGTGCTTTCAAGAAATCCCTATGGCTTCCTAAACATGTTAGAATGATTGACCCTTTGCGAGGTGCCACCATTACCCACGTACAGCCCAACGAATTTGGGGTTTATAAGGACGCCCTTTTACTTGGACGTAGGTTCCCCCCTCATCCTTTCGTGGACACTCTTCTACAAGAGTATGACATAGGTTTGCCCAACTGACCCCCAACTCTTGGTATTTTATTAACTCCTTCATCGCCACCTGCGTTTTGAAGAAATTAACTATTTCCTTCAACGCCTTTTACTCCCTTCACTTCCTAAACAGGGTTCCCAACCCTGCACCTGGGTACAACTGGTATGCCATCTCTAACCATCCACACTATAGGACGGTGATAGACAGGACCTCCAACCTTAAGGAGTGGAAGGTCAAATTCGTATTTTTTGTTACCAGCGACCTTAACATGGCGGGCCGCTATGGTAGGTGGAATGATAACGCCCAACACCTGGGAAAATCGAATGCCACCCCTCACCTGACCGCCGGTGAAGAACGCACCCGGGCCTATTTTAAGGTATCTCCAGAGGACAAGGAAAGTCCTGCCAACTGGGTGCCTCTCCCTTATTTACTCAATAACAACTTTTTCCTTTGCGCCACTGGTCTATGCGCCAAGTTGGAGAAAGGTACCTGGTGGTTTAATTTTTACCCTTTTGCCTTAATGCCAGCCCTTTATAAATCAATCCCCTATCTATATTTTTTAATGTTTCTTTTTTTTTGTGCTCTCTTTTTTTTTTATAGAAAAAGCGATGGTCCGCCTTACACCTGAAGAATTAGGCGAGGGGAAAGCTTTGGAGTCCGTGAAGGACATATTAGCTCGTTGGAAGATGATGAGCTTAAAGGAAAAGCTCGCCCTTAAAAAGGTACTAAACCTTCTATTCCCATCTCTTTATTATTATTATTATTATTATTATTATTATTATTATTATTATTATTATTATTATTATTATTATTATTATTATTATTATTATTATTATATATACTTTATCTTTCAGTTTTACTCAATTTTTTGGTTTCTTCAGGAGAATGCGGCGAGCAACATGGAGGCGCCCTCATCTAAGCGCCCTGGTGTATCCATACGGGAGCCAGGGTCTAAGAGGACCGCCACCCTTGCCCCTTCAGCGGGCGAGGGTAAAGGAAAAGGAAAAATGGACGCCTCCGCCTCTGCTGGGGGCGCGGAGAAATCAAAGGGGAAGCAAGCAGCCCCTGTACCTTCCTCCAAGGGGAGACAAGATACTA